>LJIJ01001513.1:0-42420 GCA_001718145.1 Orchesella cincta
ATCGTGTGTTTGAGAGCAAGTACGAAACTTTTATAATCGCCAGCGATTCTGCACCAAGCTTCTGTGTGTCCAATATTCGTTTTCACAGAGCCAACAAGCAAAGGTCTCTCACGTTGAGGTGAATAGTAAGCTTTGGCAATGCAGCTATTTCCATCGGATCCCCAACAGGAGTACCTGTGCCGTGGGCTTCACATAGCTCACTTGTGCAGGGTCCATTATACCAGCATCATCCAGAGCAACTTTTCATTGCTAAAGATTCAGGCTTCAACTGTAGGAGTCCCCAAACTTTTGCTGACACCTTCTTGTGTCATTCCGTACCCCGAATCAGAGCCCAAAATTTTATCCCCATTTCGAACAGCATCCGAGTAACGCTTCAAAAATCAAAACGCCACATCCTTCAGCTCTCCCAAATCCATCCGCTTTTGCATCAAAGTTTTGCACAAACCATCAGGCGAAAGAAAGATTTTAATCTTGTCGCTGTTGAAAGGTTGCAGAAGAAGGTGACACCTCCGATTACTCCAAGGTTGATTTCTCCCCGTTGCAAACTCTTGCAAGCCAAATGAACAGCGACCATCGAAGAAGAACAACCGGATTCAGTTGAAATACTTGGTCCTGTACATCCCAAAAGAAAGGATATTCTGGCTGCTGCAGCTGCGAAAGGCATTCCCCATGTAGGTTCTGTACCAGTCTCTCATTCCAGACTGTGACAATATATCTTTGTAATCGCTTGTCCAAGTTCCCATGAAAATTCCGGGTGTTTGATCCGCTTCAAAACTTGAGGATTGATTGCAGCATCTTCCAGTCCTTCCCAGACAACTTCGTGCAACAGTCGGTGCTGAGGATCCATCACGGTCGCTTCCAAGGGGCTGATTCCAAAAAAAGTTGCATCAAACTGATCCACCGGCACCTTTAGAAAACCGGCGTTTGTGTTACGATATTTAGCTCCATTTAACCAGCGGAATGGAGGTGGAATGCTTGTTGCATCCTTTCCATTTATCAATATTTCCCAAAACTCGTCCAAATTGTTTGCCCCGGAAATCTACAACTCATCCCGATTATTGCTATGGGCTCGTTGTTGGTTGAGAAAGTTTGAAAATTTGGTGCTACCAGAGACGCACTTGTCTGTAATAATAATAAAAACATAATTTTCATTTTGCTTTCAACTCACGTTTGTATTTATAACATAGTTCTGGACTTACATTTTGAGCCCATTGAAGCACTGGCAACACATGACCTTTGTAAAGGTCAATGTAGTACTTGATGATCGCCTGAACACGCAAGAAAATAAAAGTCTTATTTTTTTATCATAAATTTCTTTCCATTTGTTCTAACATGATTAGACGTACCTTTTCAAACACATTTTGAAATGACTCCCGCAGTTTGATTGGGTTGTGCGGGATCTTCACTATTAGAATTGCGCTACTTCTGCAAAATTCAATCGTAAAAAGTATTTAAGAAAGCAGACATTTTGACATATTTATAACCTTCTCAACTTACCCTTTGAAATCATCAAACGAAATTGGGTAGTATTTTTTCAAAATGAAGTCCTCACGCATTGCCAAACCTCGCAAGAATTTTTCGACTCTGTTTTCCTTTGTTTGGGTGCCGTTAAAGATAGCTGCACGGCATTTTGTAAAAAGTTCAGGAGAAGGTTTGGTGAGAAACATAGACATGCCGGGTGTTTCCGTCAAAATGACGCTCTGTGCATGCTTATGGTCTTCAAATATTCCGTCGCAGTTTTTTAAAACCTAAAAATACATACGTCATCATTAAAATAGAACATTTTATTATTGAATACTATCATAAAATTTGTTTACCAAGTGAAAGGGAGACAGATACACACAACTTTCAAAGATTTTCAGAGAGAGACAGAACAACTTGGCCAAGTCACCAGCGTTGAGATTCTCTTCAACCTGTTCTTCCTCCAGATAAAACACACTATCAAACTCATGACGGAGAGCTTTCCTCAACAAAGGAGAGACTTGCGTCGTCGTAATAACCACTACTTTCCGAGTTGTCAATCCATTCTTTAACGAGTAGCAAAGCACAAGGGCCTTATCAACTTCTTCATCATTTAGGGCACTCGTAACCCACGCCTGATTGTTATCTCTCTCCTCATTTCACCAACCAGAGTGAATGAAATCGCAAGAATATTGATAATTCTGTTAATAATCTTGAACGAAACAATTGAAGATAGCACTAGACGGTACCAATAAAGGAACTGAAAATACATTTTAAAAAGTTTGCTTATTAAATAGTAAACAGGGAATGCAAAAAACTGAGACGGCTGGCATATGCGCAATGGGAATTGACGTATGGACGAGAAGTACGTAAGTAGAAAGTCAAAGTCAAGTCAACAAAGTCAAAGAATATATGAATAAGTTAATACTAGTTCACAGAGTGGTAAACATTAAAAAGTTTTTGATAGTTATGTAAAGTGGACATTTTTATTTTTCTCTTTTTCCTTGTGTTTGACTAATCCATGCTGAATAATTTAACAATAATCCGTAAAAATATTAACAATTAATGGCAGTCAATTATGCTTCATCGAATGTTTATTCTTTGTTTTCATATGCCAATTTGCTCTGTTCTCACGGTCTCATCTTTACATCAGGCAAATATGCGAAACGATGCTATAATAAACTTGCCTTTATGGCTCAGTACTTTTGAGTAAATTCGGTCAGTTCTTGTTCACCATCAGTCAGGCATATAATTACTACTCATATCCAAATAAATAAACGCAAACCAGTCTTCAATCATTGAAGTTCAATGATCGTAATCATTCATGCGTCACAACTTTGCTGGTAATTGAACCTATGTTAAATAACACCCTATAACCTCAACACACTTCGGAATCGATGTGCTAGCTATAATATTTGGTTCTACTCTACCCTATCATGTTTATGTTTTTACCCTACGGTGATTTCTTCTACCATGGTACTTTCAGGGCGGAGGTATATTGACTGGAATTTTGTTGTCGTGTTTTTTAACGATTTTATTTTATTAGTATGTTATTCATTCATTTTTAATAATATTGACTGAAAGAAGTTGTTGGGGTAGGCTAGCCAAGACAGGAAAAGGCAGACGGGACGTCCATAAAGGCATGAGAGGTAGTCCAAAACGACTGTTAATTATAGTGTCCTTTCGAAATATTAGCATAACTCTTGAGGAACAGTTGGGGGATGAGCAAACACACGTAAAAACAATACGTAAAAACAATGCTCATCAATACGTAAAAACAATGCTTACCAATACGTAAAAACAATACTCCCAATACTTAAAACAATGCTCACAATGCGTAAAAACAATGTTTCACCCATTTGTCAACCAGCACTTATTCATCAAGATGGATATCATGGTTTAAATATTAGAATAATTAATACAGAAATAGAAGGATCACGTCGTATTTTTGGTCAAAAAACTGTTCCCTTGGAAGATTTGTTTTCTCCAGGTAAATTTATATACTGAACAACAAAATAAAGGCAGTTTCAATGTAAATCCATCGATTAATCAGCCAAATAATTGGGATTCTGGTGCAATTCCTGATGCACAAATCACTCGTATTTATCTCAGATGAAATATTGCCAAAACTATTTTTAAAACTATTGGCCTTTGGATGTAGTTTATGTAAAATATGCAATAATATGTTACGGAGATGAGATATGAGCTGATTTGTGATCAGGAATTGCCACCAGAATCCCAATTATTGGCTGATTAATCGATGGATTTACATTGAAACTGCCTTTATTTGTTGTCCAGGATATAAATTTACCTGGAGAAACAAATCTTCCAAGGAACAATTTTTTGACAAAAAATACGACGTGATCCTTCTATTTCTGTATTAATTATTCTAATATTTAAACCATGATATCCATCTTGATGAATAAGTGCTGGTTGACAAAATGGGTGAACATTGTTTTACGCATTGGTGCAGCATTGTTTTTAAGTATTGGGGAGTATTGTTTTTACGTATTGGTAAGCATTGTTTTTTACGTATTGATGAGCATTGTTTTTTACGTATTGTTTTACGTGTTGTTTGCTCATCCCCCAACTGTTCCTCAAGAGTTATGCTAATATTTCGAAAGGACACTATAATTAACAGTCGTTTTGGACTACCTCTCATGCCTTTATGGACGTCCCGTCTGCCTTTTCCTGTCTTGGCTAGCCTACCCCCAACAACTTCTTTCAGTCAATATTATTAAAAATGAATGAATAACATACTAATAAAATAAAATCGTTAAAAACACGACAACAAAATTCCAGTCAATATACCTCCGCCCTGAAAAGTACCATGGTAGAAGAAATCACCGTAGGGTAAAAACATAAACATGATAGGGTAGAGTAGAACCAAATATTATAGGCTAGCACATCGATTCCCGAAGTGTGTTGAGGTTATAGGTGTTATTTAACATAGGTTCAATTACCAGCAAAGTTGTGACGCATGAATGATTACGATCATTGAACTTCAATGATTGAAGACTGGTTTGCGTTTATTTATTTGGATATGAGTAGTAATTATATGCCTGACTGATGGTGAACAAGAACTGACCGAATTTACTCAAAGGTACTGAGCCATAAAGGCAAGTTTATTATAGCATCGTTTCGCATATTTGCCTGATGTAAAGATGAGACCGTGAGAACAGAGCAAATTGGCATATGAAAACAAAGAATAAACATTCGATGAAGCATTATTGACTGCCATTAATTGTTAATATCTTTTTACGGATTATTGTTAAATTATTCAGCATGGATTAGTCAAACACAAGGAAAAAGAGAAAAATAAAAATGTCCACTTTACATAACTATCAAAAACTTTTTTTTAATGTTTACCACTCTGTGAACTAGTATTAACTTATTCATATATTCTTTGACTTTGTTGACTTGACTTTGACTTTCTACTTACGTACTTCACGTCCATACGTCAATTCACATTGCACATATGCCTGCCGTCTCAGTTTTTTGCATTCCCTGTTTACTATTTAATGAGGCAATCTTTTAAATGTATTTTTCAGTTCCTTTATTGGTACCGTCTAGTGCTATCTTAAATTGTTTCGTTCAAGATTATTAACAGAATTATCAATATTCTTGCGATTTCATTCACTCTGGTTGGTGAAATGAGGAGAGATAAAAATCAGGCGTGGGTTACGAGTGCCCTAAATGACGAAGAAGTTGATAAGGCCCTTGTGCTTTGCTACTCGTTAAAGAATGGATTGACAACTCGGAAAGTAGTGGTTATTACGACGACGCAAGTCTCCCTTTGTTGAGGAAAGCTCTCCGTCATGAGTTTGATAGTGTGTTTTATCTGGATGAAGAACAGGTTGAAGAAAATCTCGACACTGGTGACATGGCCAAACTGTTCTGTCTCTCTCTGAAAATCTTTGAAACTTGTGTGTATCTGTCTCCCTTTCACTTGGTAAACAAATTTTATGATAGTATGCAATAATAAAATGTTCTATTTTAATGATGACGTATGTATTTTTAGGTTTTAAAAAACTGCGACGGAATATTTGAAGACCATAAGCATGCACAGAGCGTCATTTTGACGGAAACACCCGGCATGTCTATGTTTCTCACCAAACCTTCTCCTGAACTTTTTACAAAATGCCGTGCAGCTATCTTTAACGGCACCCAAACAAAGGAAAACAGAGTCGAAAAATTCTTGCGAGGTTTGGCAATGCGTGAGGACTTCATTTTGAAAAAATACTACCCAATTTCGTTTGATGATTTCAAAGGGTAAGTTGAGAAGGTTATAAATATGTCAAAATGTCTGCTTTCTTAAATACTTTTTACGATTGAATTTTGCAGAAGTAGCGCAATTCTAATAGTGAAGATCCCGCACAACCCAATCAAACTGCGGGAGTCATTTCAAAATGTGTTTGAAAAGGTACGTCTAATCATGTTAGAAAAATATGGAAAGAAATTTATGATAAAAAAATAAGACTTTTATTTTCTTGCGTGTTCAGGCGATCATCAAGTACTACATTGACTTTACAAAGGTCATGTGTTGCCAGTGCTTCAATGGGCGCAAAATGTAAGTCCAGAACTATGTTAAAATACAAACGCGAGTTGAAAGCAAAAATGAAACTTATGTTTTTATTATTATTACAGACAAGTGCGTCTCTGGTAGCCCAATGCAGACTTTCTCAACCAACAACGAGCCGATAGCAATAATCGGGATGAGTTGTAGATTTCCAGGGGCAAACAATTTGGACGAGTTTTGGGAAATATTGATAAATGGAAAAGATGCAACAAGCATTCCACCTCCATTCCGCTGGTTAAATGGAGCTAAATATCGTAACACAAACGCCGGTTTTCTAAAGGTGCCGGTGGATCAGTTTGATGCAACTTTTTTTGGAATCAGCCCCTTGGAAGCGACCGTGATGGATCCTCAGCACCGACTGTTGCACGAAGTTGTCTGGGAAGGACTGGAAGATGCTGCAATCAATCCTCAAGTTTTGAAGGGATCAAACACCGGAATTTTCATGGGAACTTGGACAAGCGATTACAAAGATATATTGTCACAGTCTGGAATGAGAGACTGGTACAGAACCTACATGGGGAATGCTTTCGCAGCTGCAGCAGCCAGAATATCCTTTCTTTTGGGATGTACAGGACCAAGTATTTCAACTGAATCCGGTTGTTCTTCTTCGATGGTCGCTGTTCATTTGGCTTGCAAGAGTTTGCAACGGGGAGAAATCAACCTTGGAGTAATCGGAGGTGTCAACCTTCTTCTGCAACCTTTCAACAGCGACAAGATTAAAATCTTTCTTTCGCCTGATGGTTTGTGCAAAACATTTGATGCAAAAGCGGATGGATTTGGGAGAGCTGAAGGATGTGGGGTTTTGATTTTGAAGCGTTACTCGGATGCTGTTCGAAATGGGGATAAAATTTGGGCTCTGATTCGGGGTACGGGAATGACACAAGAAGGTGTCAGCAAAAGTTTGGGGACTCCTACAGTTGAAGCTGAATCTTTAGCAATGAAAAGTGCTCTGGATGATGCTGGTATATAATGGACCCTGCACAGTGAGCTATGTTGAAGCCCACGGCACAGGTACTCCTGTTGGGGATCGATGGAAATAGCTGCCATTGCCAAAGCTTACTATTCACCTCAACGTGAGAGACCTTTGCTTGTTGGCTCTGTCAAAACGAATATTGGACACACAGAAGCTTGTGCAGGAATCGCTGGGATTATAAAAGTTGTACTTGCTCTCAAACACACGATGATTCCTCCTCATAGGAACTTGGAGACTTTGAATCCCGCTATTGATCTGGATGCCATTCCTGCCACCATTCCACTTCAACGCGTTCCATGGACAGCGGAGCTCAACCAGCCACGCTGTGCGGGAGTTAGCTGCTTTGGAATCGCAGGTGCGGACACCCATGCCATTATTACGGAACCAGACATCAATCCTGCAGGAAGTTCATTATTCACTCATCATGATATGGAACGACCAACGCACTTATTGAAAATCTCAGCTAAATCTGAGAAAGCATTGGATATTCTATTGGAACAGTACAAAAACCTTCTTGCCTCAAATGAAAGCAAAATTAAAGATATCGTTTTACCGCAAATACTGGAAGAGCAGACTTTTCTAAAAGACTCGTGCTCATTGGCAACACAAATGAAGAATTAGTGAAGAAAATTGAGAGCAACAACTATTTGCGAGGAGAATCCAACTCAAAAAGGGAAAACAACAAGCTCTGCTTTCTCTTTACTGGACAAGGCTCACAGTTTCCAGGAATGGGGAAGCAGCTCTACGAAACCAGCCCACAGTTCAGAACTCACTTTGACCACTGCGCTCAACTTTTGAAAAGCGGCTACAACATTGATGTGAAGCAAGCAATGTGGGGAAGCAATGATAACCAAGCAGAAATCATTAACAAAACAAGACACAGCCAAACATCCATTTTCTGTTTGGAATATGCTCTTTTAAAATTGTGGGAATGTTGGGGAGTCAAACCGGATTTTGTGTTGGGACACAGTTTGGGCGAGTTTGCAGCAGCCGTCTGTGCGGGAATCATTTCTGTGGAAGATGCTCTAATGCTGGTCGCTGAGAGAAGCCTGCTCATTGACCAACTTTCTCCTGGGAAGATGCTCGTGATCCAAGCGAATCTTGGACGGGCTGAGAATTTGTTGAAAAGTTTCGCTGGTGGAGATGAAAACAAGATTCTAGATGTTGCTGCAGTAAATTCACACGAGCACACTGTCGTGGCTGGTGAACCCGATCTTGTAAGTGACTTTTCCGAATTTTGCACTCAAGCAAACATAAAATGCGCTACGCTTGCAGCAACACACGCCTTTCATTCAAAACTGCTGGACTCTATGCTGGAGGGTTATAGAGCTGTAGCAAATACAATAACTTATTCGGACAAGCTCAACTGCGGCTTCATTTCCGGAATGTTGGACGTATTGAAACAAAACTGGACGCCGAGTACTGGGTGCAACAAACAAGAAGAAAGTTCTTTTCAAAAATGCTTGCAAACAAGCTGTAGAATTGGGATGTGCAACTTTTATTGAAATTGGCCCACAACCTGTTCTCTGCGCCTTGACATTGATGAACATTGAGAAAGGCTGTCAACTGCCATCCTTCACTTAAACAAACGAAAACGACTCAAACAATTCTACAGCTTGTTTGCAAGCATTTTTTGAAAAGAACTTTCTTTCTTGTTTGTTGCACCCAGTACTCGGCGGTCGTCCAGTTTTGTTTCAATACGTCCTAACATTCCGGAAATGAAGCCGCAGTTGAGCTTGTCCGAATAAGTTATTGTATTTGCTACAGCTCTATAACCCTCCAGCATAGAGTCCAGCAGCTTTTGAATGAAAGGCGTGTGTTGCTGCAAGCGTAACGCATTTTATGTTTGCTTGAGTGCAAAATTCGGAAAACTCACTTACAAGATCGGGTTCACCAGCCACGACAGTGTGCTGCTCGTGTGAATTTACTGCAGCAACATCTAGAATCTTGTTTTCATCTCCACCAGCGAAACTTTTCAACAAATTCTCAGCCCGTCCAAGATTCGCTTGGATCACGAGCATCTTCCCAGGAGAAAGTTGGTCAATGAGCAGGCTTCTCTCAGCGACCAGCATTAGAGCATCTTCCACAGAAATGATTCCCGCACAGACGGCTGCTGCAAATCCCCCAAACTGTGTCCCAACACAAAATCCGGTTTGACTCCCACGATACCACAATTTTAAAAGAGCATATTCCAACAGAAAATGGATGTTTGGCTGTGTATTGTTTTGTTAATGATTTCTGCTTGGTTATCATTGCTTCCCCACATTGCTTGCTTCACATCAATGTTGTAGCCGCTTTTTAAAAGTTGAGCGCAGTAGTCAAAGTGAGTTCTGAACTGTGGGCTAGGTTTCGTAGAGCTGCTTCCCCATTCTGGAAACTGTGAGCCTTGTCCAGGAAAGAGAAGCAGAGCTTGTTGTTTTCCCTTTTTGAGTTGAAATCTCCTCGCAAATAGTTGTTGCTCCCATTTTCTTCACTAATTCTTCATTTGTGTTGCCAATGAGCACGAGTCTTTTAGAAAAGTCTGCTCTTCCAGTATTTGCTGTAAAACAGATGTCTTCACTTTTGCTTTCATTTGAGACAAGAAGGTTTTTGTATCTTTCCAATAGAATATCCAATGCTTTCTCAGATTTAGCTGAAATTTTCAATAAGTGCGTTGGTCGTTCCATATCATGATGAGTGAATAATGAGCTGCCGGCAGGATTGATGTCTGGTTCCGTAATAATGGCGTGGGTGTCCACCTGCGATTCCAAAGCAGCTAACTCCCGCACAGCGCGGCTGGTTGAGCTCCGCTGCCATTAACTGGTTGAAGTGGAATGGTGGCAGGAATGGCATCCAGATCAAGAGCGGATTCAAAGTCTCCAAGTTCCTATGAGGAGGAATCATCGTGTGTTTGAGAGCAAGTACAACTTTTAATCCCAGCGATCCTGCACAAGCGTGTGTCCAATATTCGTTTTCACAGAGCCAACCAGCAAGGGGGTTTCTCTTTGAGCTGAATGGTAAGCCTCAGCAATTGCAGCTATTTCCATCGGATCCCCAACAGGAGTACCTGTGCCGTGGGCTTCAACATAGCTCACTTGTGCAGGGTCCATTATACCAGCATCATCCAGAGCACTTTTCATTGCTAAAGATTCAGCTTCAACGGTAGGAGTCCCCAAACTTTTGCTGACACCTTCTTGTGTCATTCCCGTACCCCGAATCAGAGCCCAAATTTTATCCCCATTTCTAACAGCATCCGAGTAACGCTTCAAAATCAAAACCCCACATCCTTCAGCTCTCCCAAATCATCCGCTTTTGCATCAAATGTTTTGCACAAACCATCAGGCGAAAGAAAGATTTTAATCTTGTCGCTGTTGAAAGGTTGCAGAAGAAGGTTGACACCTCCGATTACTCCAAGGTTGATTTCTCCCCGTTGCAAACTCTTGCAAGCCAAATGGACAGCGACCATCGAAGAAGAACAACCGATTCAGTTGAAATACTTGGTCCTGTACATCCCAAAAGAAAGGATATTCTGGCTGCTGCAGCTGCGAAAGCATTCCCCATGTAGGTTCTGTACCAGTCTCTCATTCCAGACTGTGACAATATATCTTTGTAATCGCTTGTCCAAGTTCCATGAAAATTCCGGTGTTTGATTTCATCCCTTCAACTTGAGGATTGATTGCAGCATCTTCCAGTCCTTCCCAGACAACTTCGTGCAGCAGTCGGTGCTGAGGATCCATCACGGTCGCTTCCAAGGCGATTCCAAAAAAAGTTGCATCAAACTGATCACCGGCACCTTTAGAAAACCGGCGTTTGTGTTACGATATTTAGCTCCATTTAACCAGCGAAATGGAGGTGGAATGCTTGTCGCATCTTTTCCATTTATCAATATTTCCCAAATTCGTCCAAATTGTTTGCCCCTGGAAATCTACAACTCATCCCGATTATTGCTATGGGCTCGTTGTTGGTTGAGAAAGTTTGCATTGGGGCTACCAGAGACGCACTTGTCTGTAATAATTAAAAAAATATTAGTTTCAATTTTGCTTTCAACTCGCGTTTGTATTTTTAACATAGTTCTGGACTTACATTTTGCGCCCACTGAAGCACTGGCAACACATGACCTTTGTAAAGTTCAATGTAGTACTTGATGATCGCCTGAACACGCAAAAAAATAAAAGTCTTACTTTTTCGATCATAAATTTCTTTCCATATATCGGCGGGCCTTGTTCTAACATGATTAGACGTACCTTTTCAAACACATTTTGAAATGACTCCCGTAGTTTGATTGGGTTGTGCGGGATCTTCACTATTAGAATTGCACTACTTCTGCAAAATTCAATCGTAAAAAGTATTTAAGAAAGCAGACATTTTGACATATTTATAACCTTCTCAACTTACCCTTCGAAATCATCAAACGAAATTGGGTAGTATTTTTTCAAAATGAAGTCCATTGCCAAACCTCGCAAGAATTTTTCGACTCTGTTTTCCTTTGTTTGGGTGCCGTTAAAGATAGCTGCACGGCATTTTGTAAAAAGTTCAGGAGAAGGTTTGGTGAGAAACATAGACGTGCCGGGTGTTTCCATCAAAATGACGCTCTGTGCATGCTTATGGTCTTCAAATATTCCGTCGCAGTTTTTTAAAACCTAAAAATACATACGTCATCATTGCATTAAAATGGAACATTTTATTATTGCATACTATCATAAAATTTGTTTACCAAGTGAAAGGGAGACAGATACACACAAGTTTCAAAGATTTTCAGAGAGAGACAGAACAGTTTGGCATGTCACCAGTGTCGAGATTTTCTTCAAACTGTTCTTCCTCTAGATAAAACACACTATCAAACTCATGACGGGAAGCTTTTCTCAACAAAGGAGAGACTATTGCGTCGTCGATATAACCACTACTTTCCGAGTTGTCAATCCATTCTTTTAACGAGAGCAAGTCTCTCCTTGCTTGAGAAAAGCTCTCCGTCATGATTTGATCCGTGTGTTTTAATCTAGAGGAAGAACAGGTTGAAGTAAATCTCGGACATCTGTGAACTATGCCAAAACTGTTCTGTCTCTCTTGAAAATCTTTGAAAGTTGGTATCTGGCTCCCTTCTCACTTTGGTAGAACAAATTTTATGATAGTATTTTCAATAAATAAAAATGTTCTATTAATCAATGATGAAGTATGTATATTTTTAGGTGTATCAAAAACTGCGACGGAATATTGAAGACCATAAGCATGCAACAGAGGGTACATGTTTGAATGGAAACACCCGCCACGATCTTATGTTTCTCACCAGAACTTCTCCTGAACTTTTTACAAAATGCCGTGCAGCTATCTTTAATGCCCCACCCAAACAAAGAAAACAGAGTCGAAATATTCTCTTGCGAGTTTGGCATGTGTGAGGACTTATTTGAAAAAATACACCAATTTCTTTTGATATTTTAAGGGTAAGCTTGAGAAGGTTATAAATATCTCAAATGTTGATTTCTTAAATACTTTCTTCACGACTTGACATTTTGCAGAAAGTAGCACAGTTCTATAGGTGAAGGATCCGCACAACCAAATCAGAACTATGGAGTCATTTCAAAAATGATGTTTTGAAAAGGGTACGTTAATCAGTCTACAACAAGCCCACGATATATGGCAAAAAATTTATGATCGAAAAAATAAGACTTGTATTTCTGCCGTGTGCAGGCGATCAATCACATACTACATTGAATATTTACAAAGTCATTGTTGCCAGTGTTCAATGGCGCAAAATGTAAGTCCAGAACTATTTAAAAAATACAAACGTGAGTGAAAAGCAAAAATGAAACTAAATTCTTATTATTATTACGACAAGTGCGCTCTGGTAGCCCAAATGCAAACTTTCGTCACACCAACCAACGAACCCATAGCAATAATCGGATTGAGTTGTAGATTTCCAGGGGCAAACAATTTGGACGAATTTGGAAATATTGATAAATGGAAAAGATGCGACAAGCATTCCACCTCCATTTCGCGTGTTTAATGGAGCTACAATATCGTAACAGCAAACGCGGTTTCTAAAAGGGGGTTGCCGGCGTGATCAGTTGAGTGCAACTTTTTTTGGAATCGTCCCTTGCAAGCGACCGTGATGGATCTCAGCACCGACGGCTGCCACCGAGTGTCTGGGAATGGACGGGGAAAGATGCTGCAATCAATCCTCAAGTTTATGAAGGGACAAACAACACGATTTTCATCGGGAACTGGACAAGCGATTACCAAAGATATATTGTCACAGTCACTGGGAATGAAGAGACTGTACAAACCTACGGGGAATGCCTTTCGCCTGCAGCAGCCAGAATACTTCTTTTGGATGTACAGGACAAGTATATCACTGAATCCGGGTGTTTTCTTCGCTATGGTCGCTGTCCATTTGGCCTGCAAGAGTTTGCCAAACGGGAGAAATCCACCTTTGGAGTATCGAGGTCGTCAACCTCCTTCTGCAAACATTTCAACAGACAAGATTAAAACTTTCTTTCGCCTGATGTGTGCAACACATTTGATGCAAAAGCGATGGATTTGGCGAGAGCTGAAGGATGTGGGGTTTTGATTTTGAAGCGTTACTCGATGCTGTTAAAATGGGATAAAAATTTGCTCTGATTCGGTACGGGAATGACACAAGAAGGTTGTCAGCAAAAGTTGGGACTCCTACAGTTGAAGCTGAATCTTTAGCAATGAAAAGTGCTCTGAGGATGATGCTGCGTTAATGGACCTGCACCAAGTGAGCTATGTTTGAAGCCACGACAGGTACTCCTGTTGGGAGATCCGATGGAAATAGCTGCCATTGCTGAGCTTACCATTCACCTCAACGAGAACCCCTTGGGTTGGCTCTGTGAAACGAATATTGGACACACAGAAGCTTGTGCAGGAATCGCTGGGATTATCAAAGTTGTGCTTGCTCTCAAATACACATGATTCCTCCTCATAGGAACTTGGAAGTTTTGAATCCTCAATTGATCTGATGCCATTCCTGCCACCATTCCACTTCAACAGTGGATGGACAGCGGAAGCCAACCAGCCACGCTATGCGGGAGTTAGCTGCTTTGGTATCGCAGGAACAGACACCCATGCCATTATTGGAACCAGAAAGCCATCCTTCAAGCTCATTTTCAATTATCATAATATGGAACGACCAACGCCACTTATTGAAACTCGGCAAAATCTGAGCAAAGCTTGGAATTCTATTGGAAAATACAAAAAACTTCTCAAAAACAAATTAAAGAAATCCTTAAAGGGCAAATATGGAAGAGCCGACTTTTCTAAAAGAATTGTGCTCATTGGCAACACAAATGAAGAATTAGTGAAGAAAATTGAGAGGCAACAACTATTTACGTGGAGAATCTCACCAAAAAGAGGAACCAACAAGCTCTGCTTTCTCTTTACGGGCCAAGGCTCACAATATCCGGGAATGGGTAAAGAGCTGTATGAAACCAGCCCACAATTCAAAATTCACTTTGACCATTGCGCCCAAATACTCCAGAACAGCTACAGTATTGATGTGAAAGAAGCCATGTGGGAAGTCATTATAATCAAGAGGAAATCATCAGCAAAACAATTTACAGTCAAACATCCATTCTGTTTGGAATATGCCCTTTTTAAGTTGTGGGAATATTGGGGAGTCAAGCCGGATTTCGTGCTGGGTCACAGTTTGGGAGAGTTTGCTGCAGCCGTTTGTTCGAAAATCCTTTCTTTGGAAGATGCTCTAATGCTGGTTGCTGAGAGGAGCCGGCTCATTGACCAACTTTCTCCTGGGAAAATGCTGGTTATCAAAGCGAATCTGAGTCGAGTTGAGAATTTATTGAAAAATTTTGCTGGTAAAGATAAAAACAAGATGATTGACATTGCTGCGGTTAATTCAGACGAGCAAACTGTTGTGGCAGTGTGAACCCCGTGTTGTTCGTGAATTTTCTGAATTTTGCACTCAAGCCAATATTAAATGCGTCTGTTGGCAGCAACCCACGCCTTCCATTCAAGACAATTGAATCCAATGCTGAAGGAATATGAAAAGTTAGCAAACAATATAAGTGTTTCTGACAAATTAAGCTGTAGTTTTATTTCCGGAATGTTGGGGCGAATTGAAACAAAATTAGATGCAAAATACTGGGTGCAACAAACAAGAGAAAAAGTTCTGTTCAAAGATGCTTGCAACAAGCTGGAGAGATTGGGATGTTCCACTTTTATTGAAATCGGACCACAACCTGTACTTTCCGCCTTGACTTCGATAAACATTGACAAAGCTGTCACCAGCGTTTCTTCTCTAAAGAGAATGGAAAGTGATTGGGAAACAATTTTGAGTTCATTAGGAAAGCTGTATTAAACGGCTTTGATATTGGATGGGAAAAGTTTGATGTGTTTTACAAAGAAAATTTGGTTCAACTCCCACATTTATCCATTCATCGGGGGAAAATATTGGCCGGAATTAGTTTCAAGTTCAACTTCAACAGCAATTCATCCCACTCTCGGAACAAGGATTCCCAACGCCTCTTCCACCAACTGTTTCAATCAACGTTTAACTTAGCTAAATTGAAATATGTGAGAGATCATGTTATATCAAACCATGTTATTTTTCCTGGGGCCGCTTTCCTGGAAATGTGTGGAGCAGCAGGACATGCTGTTTTTGAAGGTGCTTCTGATTCCATTCCAAAACCAAGTCATCCAATTAAAGTTGAAAATTTGGTTATCCAATCTCCTCTTTTTTGGAGGAATCAAAACCCAAATTCAAACTGTAGTTGAGTCAAATTTGAGTCAGCTTCAAATCAAGATTGTTCAAAAACGAGAAAACACGAACGATTGGCTAACTCACGCAACAGCTACCTTCTCACTGGCAACTGATCCATTGGAAACGGAGTGAACTTCAATCCAGAAATTCTTGAAATGAGAAAAATGCCTACCAACACGAAAATTATGAGCTATTCTAAATGGGCTTCTTCTGGTACATGTATGGCCCTTCTAAAATGTTGGAGAGTCTTTGGAAGGATGAAACAACTGGAAATATTTTGGCAAAAATTTCAGCTTTAAAAGAACAACATCAAGATTGTCGGGAGTATCTCATTAATCCATGTATTTTAGAGGCACTGCTTCAAACGCGTTGCTCCAACAATTCGGAGATGAAGTGAGTAGAAGGTTGTTCCTACCAATTAAAATTGGAAAGTTTATTTGGCTAGCCCAGCCCCAAGTTGAGGATACTACACCTATTCCTATTCAACGGAGAGCTCTCAGTTTTACTGCTGGACTCAAAAGGAACTCCCGTTGCTTTGGTAGTTGATATTGAATTCAGTCGGGCTACAAAGAATGCAATTGAGTCTGCCCTAAACCAACAAAGAGCCGCTATGCCAGAGATGTGGGAAGAAGTTTGGAAAGCCAGTGCTGAGCTGGTCCATGCAACACCGGTGAAAGCTCAACCAAAAAATTCAGAAGTAGAGTGGCTCAGCTTCAGCCCAGATTCCCAAGTATCGCAAAACAGTTGAGCTGCTTGATGAGCTCGTGTTGTTTAACATGATTCAGGCACTTTACCAGTGTGATTGGAAGCCTCAAAAAGGAATGTTTTTGAGGAGGAGCAGCTCTTTCAACAACTTAAAAATTAGTGGAACATACCGCAAACTATTTTGGGCTGATGATGGAAGGTTCCGGAAAGGGCTTGATCGACCCACTTGAAGAAAAAGAAGTGGAAAGTTGTATCAAATCCGAAAGCAATTGGAAGATATCCAAGAGTATCTCAATTGCCCCAATTTACACAACAACTACCAGCACTCTTTCGTTCTACAAATTGTTCAGAACAATTGGTGACAACCTGAGTGGAATTCTACACGGAAAGCAAAACCCGCTGAGCATCATGTTTTCTAAAGAAAATGAGAGAGAAAGTTCAGCCGTAGCAAACTTCTACGATGACTTCGCAACCTTGTCCCAAGCATCCCAGCTTTGTGAGATGGGATTTGGCGCTGAGCTGAAACAATTTCTAGAAAGTATGAAAGGGGAAAAAATTGTGCTCCGTATTTTGGAAGTGGGGGCGGGAACCGGAAGCTACACACAAATTGTGCTGGAACTATTGAAAACCCTTGGCATCCAGTTTGAGTACACTTACACGGACATTTCAGCCGCATTTTTTTCTCTGGCTGAGCAGCGTTTCCATGGAGACAAAGAAAACATGAAATTTATCAAGTTGAATATTGAGGAGGATCCAATTCAACAAGGTTTTATGCCGGAGTATTATGACTATGTGATTGGGGTTAATGTCATTCATGCCACTAAGAATATTCGGGAATCTCTCTCAAATATGAGATTGCTGATGAAACCTGCTGCTGGCTTGGAGCTGGTGGAGTTGACGGAAATGATGAACTACATCGCATTTCTTTTTGGGCTGTTGGATGGATTTTGGAGATTTGAGGATTTTGAGCTGAGACCTCATCACTGCTTGTTGTCCAAAGATGGTTGGAAATCTAGTTTGGAATACTGTGGCTTTCACGTCACCAAAATATTGTGCTCGGGGGAGAAAAGCTGGACTACTATAGTTGCTGAAAAATGTACACTTTCTCCTTTCCGGTCAGGACTCTCTCAAAAAACGTGGATATTTTTCCATCAAACTGATTCCCAATCGTCCCAATTGTTGCTGAACCAACTTCAACTCACAAATCGTCAAGTTGTAGTGGTTGAAGAGGGAAATGTGTTTGAGCAGAAGGAACTTGCTTTCACTTTGAGAAAAGGAGTTGAGCAAGATTTTGCAACTTTTTGGAAATCCCTTAAAAATACGATGGTAGAAGGTGTCATATTTGGTTGGGGTTTGGAAACACCTTGCCTGCAACTCGAAGATGAGCTCTTACAACCTTTATTTCACGCTGCTAAACAAATGCTCCAGGTTTTCTCCGGAATTCCGATGAGGTTTGTTGTCTTTACAAAAAATGGTTTCAAGGAGAATCTAAGTAGGGATGACTCATCAGAATTTGTGACCAGTTCAGTTCCTTCCTTTTAAAATCATTGAAAATGAAGCTGCCATATTTCCTGTCGACACATTCTCATAGCTCATGATTCAGTTGATGAGTTGAGACTGCGAGAACTTTTTTGTGAGATTTGGAACCCGGATAGAGAAGGACAAGTGGCATATAATGGGGATGGAATGAGATACATTTGTCGGTTGAAGCAGCACAAGCCTCTCCAACAGTCACTCGCTTTGCCCAACGGAACTCAGAGATTTCAACTGATTTTACCAGAAACTAAACTCATTCGTGAGCTCCAGTTTGGGACTCTTGAGCATACTACTCTGGATGACTATGAAATAGAGATACAAGTGAAAGCATGGGCTCTCAATTTTTGGACGTTCTAACTGTTCTCAAACCAACTGAAAAGTTTGTTAATATGAAAGTAATTGGAGGTGATGTTTCTGGAGTTGTAGCCAGGGTTGGTTCCAAAGTCTCAAAATGGAAGGAGGGAGATTTTGTATTCGGAGTAAATTTTGAATCTGCTCTTCCCAGCCACCTGAAGCAGCATGAAGAGTCTGTTTTTCGGGTTCCACAGAAGATTAGCTTGTGTGAAGCAGCTACTCTTCCGATTGTATTTTCCACCGCGTATTTGTCTCTGATTGATATTGCAAAAATTAGAAAAGATGATGTTGTCCTACTTCACACAGCTTCTGGTGGAGTTGGTCTAGCTGCGATTCAAATTTGTAAGAATGTCGGATGTACCATCATCGCTACAGCCGGAAGCAGGCGAAAGAAAGCTTACTTGAAGTCATTGGGAGTCAACCACATTTTTAACTCGAGAAATACAGAATACGAGCAAGAAATCATGAGAATTACGGGTGGGAAAGGAGTCTCCGTAGTTTTGAACTCACTCACAAGCTCAGGTTTTAAGGAAGCTACATTACGAGCTTGTGGAAAAGGCGCAAGATTTGTGGAAATGAGCAAAATAAATATTTGGACTCAAGAACAAGTTGCGGCAATTCGACAAGACGTGGATTATACTGTGGTTGACCTTCTATCAGTTGGTGATTCCGAGCTGAGGCGGTTACTTGGAAAATTAGAAGAGTTTTTGGTGTCTCGGCTCATCAGCCCTCTTCCGTACACGAGATTTGATGGAGTCGACATTCGCCAAGGGTTGGAGTTTATGCAGGATGCAAAACATGTTGGAAAACTTGTGTGTGTTGCTCCAGAATGGCGAGTTTTCAGCCCAAAGCCCGCTTTTCAATGCGAAAAGCACGTATTTAATTACAGGGGGTCTTGGTGGAATTGGATTTGAAGTTTGTAAATGGATGTTGGAACAAGGTGCAAAACACGTGCTTCTTGTTGGGCGAAATCCTCCCTCGCCTGAGATTCAATCATGTATATCTCAACTGAATTCAACAGGAGCTCACATACTCAGTGTCCAATGTGATGTTGGAGATTTTGAACAAACAAAGCAACTGATTCAAACTGGAATTGATGGAATGGGATTGCCACAATTAAAGGGCATCATGCACGCAGCTGGGACTTTGGGCGATGGGTTCATTTCCAATCAGGATTGGGACTCGTTTTCAATCCCGTTCCAATCAAAAATACAAGGGACACTCAATCTCCACAAGTTGACGCTCAACCTGAACCTGGAGCATTTTGTTATGTTTTCTTCAATAGCAGCCTGTTTCGGACCAAGTGGGCAATCCAACCACGCAGCAGCAAACTATTTTTTGGACTCGTTCACTAATTATAGGCATTCAATCGGACTTCCTGCTACGACAGTTAATTGGGGTAATTTGAGACATTGATGATTTCTATTAGGATGAGCTAAGCTATTGTATTAATTCTATAATTTACCATTTTAGGAATATGGGGTGAAGTTGGAGTGGCTACTGAGCGTGTTCATCAATTCCTCAAACCGCTTTCTAACTTGCAATGCCGTCGTGGACTGGAATACGTCATGAAATCTCATAGGAGTCAACTCGCAGTTTCCAATGTTGACTCTTTTTCACTCATGTCAAAAGTTTGGCCATTTACGGAAGCATTTCTTGAAGATATTCTCAGAAATGAGAAATGGACTAGCTCCTCTGTTTCCAGCAATGCTCGAACTCAACAGAACTTTTGGAACCTGTATGATTCCAGCTTGAGCCGTGAGGAGAAGATGGTGATTACTGGAGAGCTGTTGAGAACTTCCCTCAAGTCCGTCATGAAGCTGAGAGAAAGCGACGTGGTAGAAAATTATCAAGAATTTCAAGACATGGGAGTCGACTCTTTAATGTTTGTTGAGTTGGCCAATGTGCTGCAAACCATACTGGGTAAACGGGAAACTGTCAAGGTGAACATTTTAAAAGATAATAATACAATTGAGCGGCTCTCCAAAAAGTTGGTGAACTCTTGGGAAACGTCATCCACTTTGGAGGAGGAAGTGCTGCCAACTCAAGAGCAAGTTGATGAGTTGATTAAGAAAGATTGCCAGCTTCCAGAGCACATTTCTGGGGCGAAGTGCGAACCTATTCAGCCAATTGGTGAGGTGAAAACGGTACTTCTGCTCGGAAGCACGGGAACGCTGGGACGCTATCTATTGCGGGAATTAACGAGTAATCATCAACTAACTAAAGTTATTTGCATTGTCAGAAGCAGTAGGATCTTGTCAGGGCGTGAGAGACTGACTAAAATTCTTGGGGAGATGGAGCTGGATAGATGGATAAGAATGGAGAAGGTTGAGTGTGTCGAGGGAAATATAGCAAAGCATCACTTTGGCTTGGATCAATCAACCTGGGACTCCCTCACAGAGCGAGTGGATGCTGTAATCAATTCCGCTGCGAAAGTGGATTATTTGGATTTTTACAAAGAGAGAAACAGCCACTCAGACATGCGAGCAGTGAATGTAGAAGGAACAAAAAACTGTTTGGAATTTGCATGCGAGAAGAGGCTCAAGTATGTTTTTCACGCTTCCACAATGTTTGCTGCTACTAAAATTGATCAAGATGGGACACTGTCTGAGGACTGGCCAGATGTTGGAGAATTTGATGGGGTGACGACACTTGGCTACCCGATTTCCAAATTTGTTAGTGACATTCTGATCAGAAAAGGAGTTGAGCGAGGAATTCCCTGTAAATCATTCAGGTTCCCTTTCATCACGGGAGACTCAATTACTGGGAGATTTTCATTGGACAATGCTTTTGCCTTTTTGAGATATATTTTTATCATGAAAAATGGAATGATGCCATCAACACCAATCCCAATTTCGATGCTTCCTGTGGATATGTGTGCAAAAATTTCGCTGGGGTGTTTTTTCAATTGTGGGAATTCCAGTGAGATGTACAACATTGCAGCTCCTTTAGATGTGGATCAGGAATTTGTCAAGGTGGGAAGGAAATTTGGTTATGATATAAAACTCGGGACGGAAGCTGAATTTAATGAAATTGTATGGAAGAGTGGAACAGACAAATTTTCCTTTGGAGTTTTCAAAGACTTGTACTCAACGGAGAGTTATATGGAACAGCTTCATTTACGTATACCCATTGTAAAACTGTGGGATGAGAAAAATATGGAGTATTTTTTTAGCAAAAAGATTGCTCGCATTTTTCCTGATGCTTTTAAATCGGGGGAGACAGCGATGGACTATTGCTACAAGGACCTTTTCTATGCAAAATCTCAAGGGTGGTTTTAATTCTTTGGCAGCTGTGTGATTCATTCATTTACTTAAAAACCGAATTGTATGAGGTATATGGTAGAAAATTATATTGTTTATGATAATTTTGTTGCTCGATCAAAAAATGTGGGTTTTATCAAAAATTTTCCTTTTTACTAAATAAATTGTAATCTATCCTTACAACTTGACCCGTTTTTGTTTCAAACTGTATTTGGTTCTTTCATAAATCACCGGCCTGCTAGGATTTCACCTCAACTTGCATAACCATTGTATAGGAGATGTAAGCATTCCGGCTCTCATAACCAGTCTCAATTACTCACAAGGAATTGCTACAAAAATATTGGTAGGTAAGGCAGGTAGAAAAGAGCAGCGTTTGAAAGGGTGATGTTGAGTTTGACTCAAAAGCTTACATCATTGCATCCCATAGTTGCAGAAACGAGTTTGTGTTGAGCAAAAAATGAGATTCATAATACTATCATGGTAAGACGGCTGCATGATTTTGGATGTATTTGGATATCTCGTCATTTCATACATGTGCACATGTAAAATCTGCATAATTTATGCTCATGGATGTTTGATGGGTTGGACAGTAATGTAAAAATGCATTTTTCTTTGGGTCTACCTGCCTTCATTACTAAACGTTGTCACAACAAGGTTCTGCAAGAAGTTGACCACGTTGTCTGAACATGACTGGGAAAAAGGGTTTTGGATGGGGTTTCTACGCTATACTTTTATACCTTGAATTCTTCCATTCTTGTTGATAACCATTTCTGAATCAGCTACAACCTTGAAAGGAGAAATGGATTATGAACACGTTCTCGTTGTCTGACTGAATGAGAACAAAATCTTCAACCCAAACCAAACCACATCAGCACGTGAGCTGAGTAACAAGGTATATTTCGAGTTGCTGAATTCATTTTCGTATTTTTTTGAGTAGCCAAATCCCCAGCAGCCAACTACTCATTTGTAATATTATTCTTATTCGAAAGCTTATTTAAAATATATTTTTTCAGTAGAAAATGGAACTCTTAGGAAGCCTTCCCGGGCTTCTCATCCCAAACAACCCGAAAGGATTTCTACTTTTTGGAACTTTGATTGCCCTCTCAGTATTCAATCCATTTCTGGGAATTATTGCCATGGCTGTCACCATCCTGATTGCCCAAGCTCGAGAAAATTATGGGGTTTTCAAGCTGGTGCTTCCTGCTGGCTTTCCTGTTGAGTAAAAGGGCCAAGCTCTTTCCTCAAAACTCCAGCACTGTTCGAAGTGAGCCTAATCTCCACAAAACGGTGATGCACTTGGCGGATCTCGAGCGTTACAAGAAGTTTGGAGGAATTTGGGGTGTAAGTTGCTCATTGCTTGTAAATATAATATTTTTTTGTATTTTTGAATTAATATATTTCATGAAATCCAGTCTTACATGGGTCGCATACCAGAAGTCTATGTAGCTGACCCTGAGCTCATCCGACTCATTTTCGTCAAGGATTTTGTTCACTTTGGAGACCGAAAAGACCCAGATTTTGGCTCTGAAGTTCTCAACGAACTTTTGGATTACCTTCCTGGTTTGTTAAAATTATTTACAAAAACAAGTTGGCGTAAAAATTGATACATTAATTTGATTTGTTAGGAGAGAAATGGAGACAACTTCGTACCTTCCTCAGCCCACTCTTCACCACTGCTAAATTAAAGCAGATGAGTGACGTAATGGCCGATAGTACATCAGAGTTTATGGCTGACTTGAAATCAGAATGTGATGAGAATGGCCGACTTAAAATCGATTGTAGAAAGTAAGTGGGTGAAATAATTAGAAACAAATACAACTAAACAAGAATTCTACAATTTTTTTTTCAATTGTAGGAGACTGTCAGCGTGGCTGATTGACTTATTTGCTCGCACCACCCTCGGGGTTCAGTTGGAAGATGCTAAAAATCCGGATAACAAGTTTGCTGAAGCGTTTAGGAAAATGATGGGAGAAAAGGATGAGTATACTCGCCTCTATTCCCTCTCTCGTGAGTGAAAATAGAATTTTTACTCTTATTGAATATAAAAATCATTCTGTTTTATTTCTTTTTTCTCTTTAGTTTCCTTCCCATTTCTGTCTCGATTTGCCCCCACATTTATGGATGAGCCAACTAAACTAATTGTGAGTACATTCCGCCAAATAATCTCATCTCGAAAAATGCAAAGCAGTGGAGCTCCCCAAAATAGTAAGGATTTTCTTGACGTCTTGGTCGACCTTTGGAGTCGTGTAAACACGAAGGAATTTAAAGACCTGGGCATCACTGAAAACACAATAGTTTCTCAAGCCATAAATTTCTTTTTGGGGGGATATGAAACGTCAACAACGGTCCTCAGCCATTTCCTCCTAGCTTTGGCAGAAAATCCAGAATGTCAGGAAAAAATGCACGAAGAAATAATGTCCGTTTTGAAGCGAAAAGGAAATACAGAAATTAATCATGACACAATTCACGAATCCGAAATCCCGTATATTCAAGCGTGTATCTATGAATGTCTGAGATTAGCACCTCCACTCGTCCGCCCAGAAAGAATTTGTACGAAGGATTGGAGCTACAAGGGGTACTCGATAAAGAAAGGAACTCGTGTTATGCTCGCTGCTTGGGCAGCCAACAGAAATCCCGAGATTTATCCGAATCCTGAATCATTTAAACCAGAACGGTTTTTGCCAGAAAATAAAGGGTCATTGGAACCATACGCGTTTACTAGTTTTGGATTTGGTCCAAGAAATTGTATTGGAATGAGGTTTGCATATGAAGATTTAAAACTTTTTGCTGCCAACTTTGCCAAGGATTTCCGGGTTGAGAAAAGACAGGATACAGAGATTAAATATAAAACGGGTGCTACACTTCTTATGGGCTTTAGCCCGCTGTATGTTGATTTGGTTAAAAGGGAATAAAACAAGACTACTATCCAAAAATTGTTGTTGATTTTATTCATTTAAGAAAATACATTCAGCTACGTTAAACCTGTTAAACCAGGGTAGAAGAAGTGATAAGTGATGCAACAAAAAATTATAGCTTTCTCATCAAAATGTTAATTAGCTGCAGTTAGGATCTTTGGGACGTGAAAGCTTTGCTATTTGATGTTTCTTAAATTATAATTTATATTGAAGTGCAGAATCCACCAAATTAGTCTCGGACGGACTCTTTCCAAAACTGGGGCTCGCTGGGCAATGCACTTGACCAACATCCACAACCTGATCGCTGATTTCACAGATATTGAGTCACTTGCCTCCCGCTTTTTAGAAAGGTGGTACACTGGGTTTCAATCAGATTTCTTTCACAACTTCAGTTTGTGTCGTTACCTATCCTTGCTTTTCTTTAGGACAGAAAAATGCAAACAATCTCCACCAGAATTTCGTTTTGCAGAGCTATATAATCTTCTCAAGCAAGAATATACGCTAAGCTCCCACCACGCAGCCCATCGCGAGTAAGAAATAAAATATGCATGCACAATATTTCCCAGCTCATAGCTCGCACGCTGTTTAACTACGCTTTGCCCACGCCGTGAATGTCAAAAGCTTTCTGCATTAAAGGTCATATTTTTTCATTTCAACATTTTGCCAAAAATCCTGCCTCTATCCAGGGGCTTAACCTTCCTAAACTATTATTAGAAATCCACGTACTAATGAAACCGATGTCTTTTTCTTATGCAAAATTTGATAGCCTGCCATGACTAAATTTTATTGAAGGGTGAGGCGACTCTACGACTGATCTTGTAATTCCTTAAGATAACGATGTTTTCCTCCACATCTTGTTTCATTTATCCTTCTAAATACATTATATTTATCTTCATTTCTTAAGTGGCATTTGATGTGTAATCATTTTAAGAAAGGAAGGCTCGCCTACTGAGCAATATGTATGTGTTTTTAAGTGTTTGTGTGTGATGAGGTTGGTTTGATAAACTTAGCGAGCGATGTAAATATAATATGGTGAAGTTCAAAGTGTTTTAAGATTATGAGTGAAAAAAACTCGACGTGGTAAGCTTAACGTCATATGCGATGTTTCGGTATGGTATAGAGGCTATTTAAAGTCGTTATTTGGAAGCTTTATTAAAGTTTTTATTAACGGTAATGTAAACTACAAAATAGCTACAATAATGTGAATGTCTGATTTCTCAATCCATTTTAATAACACTAGTGAAGTGATCCGTACGCAAATGAAGGCAGTCGTGAAGCTCCAAAACAATAAAGTATACAGCACGATGAAATATTTGGAATTTTGAGTTTTTTCAATTTATTGGCAGCTGCCGGGTAATATTCATTTTAAAAGCATGTAACAAAGTCTTACCACGGTTTAAAATGTTTGTTCTAATTACAGATGGTTTCTTTGTAGTGTAAATGGAGATGACGAATGGCAGCCAGCCTCCAAGGCTCAACTTACACCTCCACCATTGGACACATGGCAAGTAAGGGCGGAGCGGTCGGGTATGAATAAGATTGGCAAACATTGATTTAGCGGTAAATTCCAAATTCAAAAAGCGAAGTACTTACTTATTTGTTAACAATTCAGTTTGAAGTTTTTAAACTGCATGTAGCTACCTTAGTTTTGGTAAATATCGTGCATCATCAAGCTGCTTTCGCCTTTGTTCTTCCTTTGATGTAGGCATTAAAAATAATACCTGTAAACAATGTTAAAACATACGTATGTTGAGAAAGAATCTGCGTCATACATTTCAAATTCTGTGAAGTTTTGTTTCACAGCCTTTCTTTTTCTGGGCAATAGTCAATTATTTTTAATGTGTCTATTCACATTATTCTCCAGTGCACAGCTACAACGCTAACGAATTCATTAATTAATGCCGTCTAGACAGCTTAAATACGTCAAGACTGTTTATTGCTTGATAAATTAAGCACTAAAGCGTAACGGTTTTAATTAGTCAAGCGGTTCGCAGATACGACTAATAATCTCTAATGCTTCTGTTGGCGACGTTTATTTCTGTACATGGCACTGTTGTTTCCATTTATTTGGTACGGAATATTTGTTCTTTTTTCAAGAGCTCATTTATTTGATGGCATTTATGAAAAGTTCATGGTGGCTCATAAACCCGTTATTGGACAAGTCTCTTCCTTTATCATCCCAATTTAGCAGTATTAAATACAATACCAAACCGAAAAAATAAATTGATTTCAATATATTGAAAAGTTTTGATGCGATGAAATATTAGAATTGAAACAACCACTCACGATATTTATTTCGGATTTCAAATTTTTTACTGCTGTACAACCTAAAAAATCAGATTGATACCCTTGGATTCAGGAGAAACTTTCTCCCATCTCAAATTCCCTGTCGAGTTATCCCTTTCAGTACTTCTGCGAAAGAGGACGATGAATAGGCCCGTTGTTTCAAACACCGTTTTGTCTCCTTGATCGTTACAGATCCTAAAACACATCATTAATTTTTTAAGTAGAAAATCTAGTTGATTTTTATTACATAAGTTGGTTTAAAAAACTTACAATCCTTCATTCCGCACACTTTCTCCCAGAAAGCTGTAAACCCAAAAGTAGTCAAGGCAGTATTGCGGCATCCAAAACTCTTCAGAAACATTGAGTCTCAGAAAAGAACCGGATTTTTCATCAATGCGCTTTGCCCCATCAGTTAAAACAATATAATTATGACTTTCACCAGCATACTCGGGTGTTGGAAGCTCCAATGGGGAGCTCGTCTCATTATTGAAAACAACATCAATTCCAGCCTTATTTTCAAAAGTTGGTCCAAATGCTGCGAAAGTCAATTTAAACCCGGTGCCCAAGCTACTATTTAAACTACTTTTGAAAACGACAAATGCCACGTTTCCAGTAACGAATGCGGATGAATTCGTGTTTGCAGGGCCAAGATGGATCGGGTCTTGAAGATTTGTTTGGTCAAAAGAGATAATAGTAATGGCATCCGGATCAGATTCATTATTAATCCCGTGGGAATCCAGCACGAAAATCATGCTGAGATGATTTGGCACTCGGACCACAAATACGCAGAGCTCTCCTGCTTCGTACGTTTGGTTGAGTTTGTATTCGATTGTAGCTAAATCAATTCCTACTTCAATAGTTTGTCCGCATTCTGTAACTGGAGAAAATAGTTTCAAATAATATTGAATTAAAAGTAAGGCGATGGATTTATTGACTTGGAAAAAATTAACTTACGGGGATCAGGTGGAGGTGAGAGTGTTGTAGTCGTACTGGGATCAATTGTGGGTTCCTCTGTTGGAGGAAGAGTTGTGGTCGTCGAGTTTTCTCCGATGGGAGGTCTAGTTCCACCCTGGCATTCTGGAACATTCTCTGGAAAATCGCAACGTTCTAATTCCGCATTGAAATAAAGTGGTCGCGGACACTCTTCCTCTGTTCCTTTTCCATTCACGCATATTATGTAGAGTGTGCAATCGGGATGGGGCAAGTAGGAAATTCCTTCAGAAGGACAGTCAACTTGTTGGCCATGGCAGAAACCAAGAAGAGTGATGAAAGAAAGGAGAACGTACTTCATGGTTACACTTTAGGCTGAGAATAGCAACTGGAAAAATGTGTTGGAATGATAACCCAGTGAGCTCAAAAAATTCAGGGGCTTATCAACAGTAACTTGTCAACTCATCGTCAGTTACAAATGTAGATAGTAGATAGACAGATATGAGTGGTTGCTCAAAAAATTATACTCATTGTGCTTGATATACAACACACGTACATTGCCCTTGAATTGTTACAAGTAATTGACTTTGAAATTTATTTATACGATTTTTGAGTGGGTGAGGTGAAAATTGTCACGTTACAGGGCATTTATGTGTTCATCTATCTTTTCTGCGCAGATAACATACTTTAATTTACTCACATGATAATGTGACAAAAAAAGCAAATGAGTTGAATAAATAAAACCATCGAACGGTCTGTTTTTATATTCTTCACTCCACACAAGAAATAAGATTGGTTATTAGTTACATGTTAAGATAAAAAATCTATAATATATAATTTAACCTGTACATAAAAATTAGTCAGGTAAATATATAACAGCGACAAATTGTGAATATTTCAAGTTACTAATTTAAAAATATCATTCCAGTTTTCATTAAAAAGCTGTTTTTTTTGTTCTTTTTAATAGAATATTAAGAAAGTAGTTTAAACTGGCTAAGTAATAAGTGGGCTGTCATATATACCGTGCTTTCATTTTTACCACGAAAATACATGTATGCCCCTCAAATGAAAAGTAGCGTACCGAATTCCTAATGGGAAAAAATTTTCATCAATTTTTTTAAAAATCAATTTGCTTTGGAATTAAATTGACAACTGCTCTTGTTCTGTCTGCTCCGAAAATTGAATAAAAAATTAAGAATTTCAGCCATTTTATTTTATTCTTTTCAAAGTGTGGTTGTGTTATATTCTTTGTCCAGAATTCAATTGGATTTCCAAGTCAACAATAATGCTAAGTCCATTGGTGCACCATGCTTATCTTCTTAACCACTTTATTAACAACTTGTTTTACCCCTACTGCATCTTCTGGGATAATTCTTCATGCAAATGGAAAAGCGAAACCAACTATCGTCGGCTCATTCCTTATTACACCCTCAACTTTATTTGGATCGATATTTGTCAACATATTTTAGTTGTGTTATTTATTTATACACTAATTTTTACCCCGGACGCATTATCATTTGAAAACAAAATTATCTCCATGATTCTCGTGATTCTCCTCCCATTCTCTGTGTTTATCGACTATTTCGCCAACTGCTACGGTTCTGAAATTCTCATGATTCTCAACTGGATAAATGAAGCAGTAGACGAGCGTTTTTCACGGAGGTCTGAAGTACGCCGAAAACTGTGGAAGCTTGGCAGTCCCACAATATTTATTCAAGGTACGTATGAAAATGAAAACTCGCATATTTGCACATAAAGTTTATATTAAAAGCATTTTAATTTCTTACAGAACTTCTCAATTTAATCCACGGTCGACCCTGGGATTGGTTGGGACTGTTACTCAACGCTTCCATAGCAGGTTTCAGTGCTGGCTTCCTTTTTGTTCCCCCAATCCTCGTTTGGGCAAGTTTAGACCCGTACAGCATGACACTCAAAGTTTTATCATCCTCTTACTATTTCAATTGGCCTGATCTAACTTCAAATTTACTCTCGAAAATAATTCGACTCATTCTAACTTACGTTGCATCTCAAGTGATTCTTTTCAACATCAAAACATTTTTTATTCTTGGGCTCAGTTTTTTATTCGGCTACATCAAACTTCTTCAGCGTCTTGCAACGCTGGAGCTCAATTATTCAGTTTTGCAGGAGTACAAACAACTTCTCATAGCAGTCAACATGATTAACAAACCCCTAAAAATCTTAATAGCAGTAATTTTGCAAGTTGCTTTCATTGCTATTGTGTTTGGAACAAATGTTGCTATATTTGGAATAAAAAGGGGCAATTTGATATTTGCTTGTGTGGGAGCAATCTGGCTAATAATAGGGACAATGGCTGGAGTTCTCATGTTTGGAACAGGATGCTCGTGGTTTGAACTCAGCGAGTCAATTATGAGATCCTGGCGGTGGCAGCTTGGACAGATGGCTAATAAGGCAGAAATAAAATGTAGAGTAAAAAGTTGCCGGAGATTGGCGTTATCTGCTGGAGGTGTGGGTATTTTGGATATTACCATAAAAGTTAACTTTTACCAGTCTACACTGGCTTACACTGCAAATCTCCTTTTGGTAACGAAGGACAAGATTTAAAATGGGTTTTTATGCAGTTTATTGTGAAAAATATATTGATACAGTGATACGCACTAAATCCCCACATAGTATTAAAAGTATATGAAAATTGAGCTTAACCAACTTTTGGTCAGGTCCGAATATGGAGTATTGTAAGGAGAATTGGAGCCATTTCCTTTTTAAGTAAGATTTCCATCCGTTTTTGTAGACCTTTTTGCATTACCATAAAACCTTGGTGTTATAATCCTATCTTGAGGCAGCTGTGTTTGCGAGTTGCTGTGCTGCTTTTGTCAAATGTTGATAAACCTTCAAAAGGATTAGAAAGGTGTAGGCCTAGTTCACGTTATTAACCTACTCGTTAGCATCACAGTTCAAGAAAATGTATTTTTACCTGGGTACAAAGAACGCATTATTATTGATGTTTTACCGTGTGTTGAGTAGGTATAAAATCCAACACCCGTTCACAATCTCTATATTACGCTATTTACTTGCTTCTGACACAACAGTTGAGAAACCGAACACACTTGTGGATATTTTTTGCTTTAAGTTTCAATTTAAAATGGCTCAGCTATTCAAAATTTTGATATGGATTTTCATCCTCCACAAATATGCGAGCAGTTTATCAGTGGTAAGTTTATTGATTTGTAATTTCATGTTATAATAATGACCAAATTCTGATAGTTGTATCATGTTATTTTTCTTTCAGTTCTTTTGCGATCCAAGGGCGTCCAAAGTATGTGGAATTACATGCATGGATATCATTACTGAACGGAAATACACAGCGGATGAACTCACCTGTCCAGATAATAAGGAGCTGTCTTGTTGTGGAGTATATTGCTACTGCTGCCCCAAACGCAGAAATAAATGTCGATTCGAAAAGTGCGGAGATTGCGAAAGTCCTACACTTTCACGTATTGCTAGCAGTAATCGATTTCATAACCAATCTCAGTTAGCAACAGTAGATAGACTGCTTGAGAATTTGAGAAACATGATAAATTCGCCTATGAATGTTGGACGAATTTAGTCGCAAACTTTCTCATAATAAGCAAATATTTTGTATTACATTATTATTTAAAGTTTATAGTTCTTTTTTAATAAAACGTATGGTTACCCAACATACCATGAGTTTGTGTTTTATTTTTCATTATATTGGTGTTTCTGACAAAATAAAACATGGATAGTTCAGTTGTAAATTGCATTGATTTCTATATAACTTCTACCCTTCAAACTGCCAAATAAATATGCGCATTCATAAAATAACACTGCTGTTCATAAATTCATTTAAAAATTCAATCATTGTAATTGTTTCCCTATTCTTTTGGTTTTTATTTATGCCGTGTATGTGCGTACTTTAATTATATAAACATGCAAAAAATGTACTACAAATGGGTTTGTTATGATTAACAAAAGTTTATTTTAGAATTGATTTCAATTATTAAACATTGTGGAATTAACAGTATTGAGTTTACAAATTCAGGTAAAACCTAATTTAGTCGCTAAATAAAATTTCAGATGAATTAGTAGTCCCCGGGATCCATCGAGAATCTGCTAAAGTCGGAGCAACGCAATTTCCGCATGTGTCAAATTGGCAGGTTCGGCCTTTGGTACAGCAGTAGCAATAAGCTCCACAACATACTAACTCCTTGCCCAAGGGACAGATAAGTTGGTTTGCAGGATATTCATCGACCCCAATGTAACACTTCAGTCCACACACCTTGCTGTAAGCCTCATCACAGCACCACTGCAAACAATATAGTATATAATTAAATAAAGTTAGTCATTTTACCCTAGAAAAATAATTTGTAAAACTCAATAAAAATTACCGGTGAATAGCTTTCAACACATTTGTAGAGGATGGCGAGCAAGATGAAACTTCGGAAAAGTGGAGCCATTTTCTTTCCAACTTTAGAACAAGAGATCTTGCAAAAAGGTATATATTCGATCTTTTTACAAATGTAGCAAAGGCAAGGACAAAAAACGTTATGTGAGAGATTAGCAACGCTAGCTGGGTTTTTGTACAAGTTTTATGATACTCAAAACCCTACTTTTGAAAACTATTCTATAATAATTCTTTGTACTTTTCCTGTTAGGTACAATGTTTAAAAATTTGGAGTGAACCAAAACTAATCTCATTGGTCACCCATAATATCAATTTTTGTCAAAGTCAAACAGGGATTAACATGTCTAAATATTTATCGTGTTTCTATGTTCCATAATGAATGAATGGCAGTATTTTAAAAAACGTGGCCCAAATTTGCTTTCTTGTACTTACCTTATTTTTTTCTGAGTATCGATGCATTTAGGCAACCTTTATAATCCTTTGTTGAGCCTTCAAATGTCATGATATTTTACTCAACAATGGTTTTGGTGTACGAAAATTCTTCAGTTTTTCACCAAACGGATTAAATTTATAATCCTACCCTTTTTAGCAGCCGTATTTAAAGACTTAGAGCCATTCACCTACCTTTTTCTTTTTTTAAATGCTAGCATTTGTCCCGACAAAAGTAGGGTCCGCTCCTTATCCGATCTCGAAGTCGTATCCAAGAATTTTAAAACTACATTCAACAAGAAAATAACAAGTAAAAATTTGACATAATATCATATTTTTTGGACTTCTGTAAATTTGACCTGGCTTCAGTATAAAAACCCAGCTCGGGTTCACATAAATGCACATTACGCTTTTGGTCTCGGATTCCGCAACACTGAAACGAGTAGACTAAAAACAATTCTGAGGGTTGACTACTGGCTGCTCTGAGGAAGATGACTCTACTATTCCGAAGTTTCATCCTGTTTGCCGTTCTCTACAATTCTGTTGAGAGTTATTCACCGGTAAGTTTTGGAAAGTAATATTATTTACCATTTTTCATGAGGTAAAAAATTTACATCTCCAATATTCTCGTATTTGTTTGCAGTTTTACTGTGATGAGCCGTACAGCAATGTGTGTGGACTAAAATGTCATTACGGTGACGATGCATTCACCGCATCCCAACTTCAATGTCCCTTTGGCAAGGAGATAGCATGCTGTGGAGCTTATTGCTACTGCTGCACAAAAGGTAAAAGATGTCAATTCGACAAATGTGGAGATTGCGTTCCTCCCACCTTTCCAGTTGGATGGACTCCTCCAATTTCATCCAAAGATGTAACCCGAATTGGTTAATTTTTAGTAAAATTTTTGATTTTTGTGTTTAATCAACTCAAGTTCAACAAAATAAAAAAAACTTTATGTAGCATAAGTTTATATTCAAATCTAAAAAAATTTGCAACAAATTTGTCTCATAGTCTTCTATATATAGTTTATTTCATATTTATGAATTTGAAGAATTCAATCATCTCAGTACAGCATGCATACCTTACACAACACACATTCAGCAAAAACCTGGTGGTTGTGGCACGCATTCGATAATCCCATTCATATATACTCAAAAAGTTTCATGAACCATCATGATCGTATATTTGACAGTAAGCACACATAACTTCATTTAGATATATTTTCCTCGATAAGCTTCTTAAGGCAATTAGAAATGACTAAGATTGTTGGGTTTATTTATACATATTTGAGTGGGCGAGATGTTTAAGTTGTTACCTAAGACAGGACAGACTTGAGCAATCTACGCAAAGGATATCATCTCATTTTATTATATTCAATAATCAACTGCTGGCGTGACGATTGAGAGTAATTGAACAAGTATAACCACTAAACTGTGTGATTTTGATGTAAATGCAAACTTGGAATACTAATAAAAATCTTGTATTTGATTTCATGAAAAATGATAAATCTACTAATTTAAATGGAAATTTAAAAAGCTCACTCCAGATTGCCTTTCAATCTTTATCAACAACAATTGTATATTTTTTTATTAAACTGTGGTGTAATGCTTACTGTGAAATATATGCATACCATTTTATAGTATCTTTCCGGTAAGAAAATTAGACATTGCAAGCTATGATATTTGAAATTGAAAATTTCCGTTATCAGTTTATTGGAATTTATCAAAGCAGAATTTTTGTATCGATATTCTAATATAAGGTTTTACATCGTCAACTGAATACCACCAAATTAAAAAAGTATTGATTTTCTCGTTAAATATTTACGCATTTAATTCCAATTTGACTTTCCATTACAAGCAGGTCTCGTCGATGAAGAAAGGGGTCGTCCATTTTAAACGTAACGCTAAAATCGGTAAATTAAAACGCTTCCTTGCCGCACAGTAACTTTTAAATAGATTTGTAACTGTTACGATAAAGTACCTATTCCCTAATACATAACTTCAAAGCAAAGACCTGTCAAATTTACAAGAAATCATTACTACTATCCAACCCTAAAAGCGTTACGCCTAAAATGGACGACCTCGAGCAAAAAAACTCTCTAATGGTGAATGGTGGACAGAATTTGATTATATGCCAAGAACACGACCTTGAGTTAGGTTGACTGCCTTGTATTTTCAGTGCTCAGTTTCAGACTACCAACCAGAAAGTAAGCAACCAATCTAACCGTAGCAACTATTTTATGTATTACACATTCATATTGAAAACTAACAAAAGCAAACACTCATCCAGTTTCTACGATTATTTGTATCATCCAAAATTTAAGCAGTCGACATGTTTAGCAAATGGTTTTGTAAACTGACAACGCTCAATCCTCAGACAATTTCTGCAACACCTGCCACGTCTTATCTTATAAATTTGACTCAAAAACAAAAATTCTGCATTGCGACACCAGCAGAATAAATCGTGTAAAATGGGGCTACAATTCCATTATATTTTGGGCAGTGGTTTGTCTCTATAAAATAATCAAATACCGTAAGCTCGGCGACGTGGACAGCTACAACCTCACCTTAGCATACTGGCTCTCCGGAATTCTCACATTGGTAGTGGGTTCAATGATTCGTTGGAACCACCACAATATTTGTATTGCATTCAACGGCTTCCACGCATTTCTACAGTATATGCACAGTAAGTGTAAAAAAAAGAATTTTGGAAGGCTCGTGTGAATTTTTATAAAATATTTTTTGTTTTGTTTAGAAACGTATTACCCCAATTTCAACCCAAACACCAGCAAATACCACCGGTTGATTGATATTCTATTTTCACTGCTCACATTAATTGTTCTCGTTGGATATATTTTGATAATAATCGTTTTAGTATACGATCCCCGAGGGCTCATATTTCTCGGAGGCTTGATTCCAGAAAAATATTTCTTTCTCCCAGTCCGTATTATGAGTATAGTTTTAATGGCATATGTTCTCGGCATAGCTCACCTATACCTGCTTTCCTGCTTCGGTTCTACGATGGTGTATTGGGTTCACATTATACCAATATTTGCTCAGGAGATGCAACTAGGTCGGCATTATTATAAAACGCACAACAAGTTACGAACGCCACAAAATATTCGGCATGTCTACAATTGTGTACAATTGCTTCACGCTCATGCATGTATTGTTTGGGGATTCTTCCTTGTTCTCCTGAACGGAATGGTCATGTTGACTGTACAATACTGTAACGTTGTTCTTATTCGCTATTGGGACGAAATGCAAAATCTGTCAAAAATACAGCTCCTCATTTGGTCAATGGCATTTGCTGGATGTTGGACAGCAAATCTGGAAATAGGGAGATTTGCCTTCGGAAAGAGCAAAAAGTCCCTGGTATCATGGAGAATAAATGATTGGGGAAGTAAAGCAGAAAATAAGGTAATGAAAAAATTCCAAAGGTGTACGCAACAACTTGCGATGAGCTATGGAAAGCAATTCGTTGTGAATAATGGAAGCGTTCTAAGATTTTATAGAGGTGTTTCAAGAGGTATATTCAGAGCTCTGTTAACCACCAAAACTTGATTTTTTAGATGATTTGCAAATTATAAATTGGGATGCATTAACGCATGTGAGTGTAAAGTAAAAATCCTTGCAAATGCTATAGAAAACATACGCATAAATTTTTGATTTTTTCCCCAGACGATGTGACCATGTATTATATTACCACTATTTGTAAGATTTGTATATATGCTTGTACTTTGAACAATAAATCTGATGTTTGGACCCCCAGACACTTGCTCTTAAAAACTATATACGCTGCTTAACATATTAAAAGAAAATTTGAAGTGAACCAAAACTACCCACTATTCCTATTTGTCACCTATAATAGCAACAACTGTAACTTCATTACTAAAGTGTGTTTGGATAATGGTTAAACCACTCAAATTGTCCAAAATAATCAATGCTAGATGCTATAAGAACAGAACTGCGTGTATTTTACTTACAGCAGTCAACTTTAGTAAACAGATTTGGCAATTTTATGCATTTCGTTGAAGGATGGCAACAAAAACGATCTTTTAGAATGTTGGATATGAATGTTGGGCATAAGTAATAAGAATTTGACGGGATTATAAGCTAAAGTTTCTCGGAACAAGAAAAGTAGAACAATAGAAGTCAAAAGTGACGGAAAAAACCCTTGTGTAAAACGCTACCGTACAAGATTAAAATAGGATAGCTTTTGGGTTTAAAGTAGGGTACCGTTTTTTATTTTGGACATCAAAGTGAATAGTTTTGGTTGCATTGCTGAAAACATACACAGTTTGTCTTTTCTTTGTTCATTTATTTTCAACCCCTCGACACATACTATTATGAAGGTTGCAGGGTATGTATATCCAAGAAAAATCATTCTAACCAGGAAAAATGCTCCGGCTACGTTTAGGATTACATGAAAAAGTTTATCCCTTATTATGCCCGTTACGTTGGCTGTTTGTTTTACATTTCCATTCCCTGTTTGTACGCCCACAATGTGTTATTTTTACGCATTCAATGAATGAAACCCTAGTGCTTCGACCATTCTAAAAGTCGTTTTGCAGGATTGATTGGGTTTGCATGTATGTAAATTATGTATTCCGCAATTTGTCACTTTTTACCATCAGCACTTCAATTTTTATAAATGTGTTTCAGTCCGTATTTCACTTCCACATTGATAGTATCTTCATTCTTTACTCTCAAACGTAAGCATTATTCAACCAGAAATAGAGGCATTTGTCAGCATTTACAGAACAAGGCACCGTTACTTGATTTTTCTTCAACAAAACTAACCATGGACGCTGCATCATCCAGCCGCGCTGCAAAGTCCGCATTGGACGATTTGAAAAGCGTTTTGAAAAAACTAAACGGTGCTCCCGAGGTTGAAGAAAATGTGAGCACCAGCACTCTTAACAGTTTTCGACAAACTAGGGGTTTTCTTGTTACCCAGTTGGTAGCAGCTCGCAAAGAAGTGGAAGAGCTCAAAACTAAGTTGGGGCATCACGAGAATTCCAGCAAAAAGTGTTGTCAACATGCAATTGTTACCTATAAGGCGCAACGGCATGAAGACTTGAAGGACCCCCTGGACATTTTTCCTATTGAGGTTTGCTCTATTCATAATTTTAAACGCTGCTCTCTAATTTATCTACGGAGACAAGTGTCTATATTTAAATTATGCAATTTCTATGTAGGTTTGGTCCATTATACTTAAAAAGCTGTCCGATCCCACTGACGTGGCTAATTGCTACCGAGCTTCCAAGACGTGGGAACAAGAGTTAAAACCAAGACGAGTTGAATTTCTATTTAAAGAGGTTTGTTAATTTTTATTGTTTTAAACCCAAAGATATTAGAGGTTCTAATGCGGTCTGTTTTTTGTTTTGGCAGATTTTGCCAATTCTACTCAAAAGTCGATACCTGAACCTAAAACCTGACAAGATGTTCAACTACTGTCTACCATTTCGTTTCGTTTGTCACTCGTGGAAAGCCGGAGTGGATGGAATTCTTGAGTCGCTTCCACCAAACACTTTGGCCGAGTTACATAACACTTTACGCCGATTTACTCTGGTCCATTTCCCTCGCATGTTTTTTGACTGTCATTCAAACCACCTGAGAAAATTCAGTTTTTCTTCCCAAAGCGAAATTCTCCGCTGCCAGTCTTACATCAAGGAAAATAAACTATCACCTGCCTCCTTCTTTCTAGGCAGAGCAATCTGCTTGCATGGGAGTTCTGTTAAACCTGATGAGGACGAGGAGGCTGGTCAAATGTGGCCTGCTGCCTTTGAACTTTTTAAGCAATTTGGTTCTCAAATTCGGAGCTGTGTCATTCGCGTGGAATTTGATGAGCAAAAGCCTACACTATTGTATGACGTTCTTTCATCTTGTTTTTCTCGAATGCGGAATTTAAGAATGCTGGATCTGCATTGTGATAGAAAAGGAAATGTTGAGAAGTTCAAGAAAAATCTAGAAATTCGGATGATAAAGCAACCCCTGGCTTTTCCTACTAATTTACAAGTTTTTCGTGTACATGTTTGGTTACTACAGTCGATAACCTGGGAAATATTGAGGGCGAATGGAAATTCCCTTAAAAACCTTCACTTTTCCTATTACGATGATGAGGTCTATTCTCACTCACATTTTGAAGAGATCTACCTCCCCAACCTAGAAGTTCTGTCTCTTAAATTTTATTTAGGATCGAAGATTCTCCACCTCCAAACTGTTTTAAACGCTTGTCCATCCCTTCACAGCCTTTCCCTTGAGATTCTAAGTTTCCCTGAATTACACGAAATGGGTGAGCTATTCGAGCACCTCAATCTGAGGGAAAATATTAAGACATTAAGGTTGAACTTGGGATCAATGTCTTGGGCGTCTTTCAAACCGTTGTCTGCTGAAATTCACACTGAAAAACTGTTGCATTTACCTCATTTCGAGAACTTGGAGCTTGTCACGAATCCTCCTGCAGTTTTGCACGATTTGGATTTTATTCTTCCTCTCCAGTCTCTAAAAACGCTCAGAGTTAGAATTGAAAAAAGTTATTCTGGTAGTGGTTCCGTATCTCCAATCTCAAATGATCGGATGAGTGGGAGTGCTATCGACTATTTGGGCTATCATAGTTCAATGTATGAATCCAATATTTAGAGCCTATTCCCCAATCTAAAGCATATTCGAATTGAAATGCTTGCAAGTTTTAGCATGATTTATTCTTATAGCCGTATCGGTTATGACAAATATTGCAGGAATAAAATGAATACTTAGGAAGAATGCTACTGTAAATTGCAAACGGGAAAGGACCCTGTTTTTTAAAAAGTAGATTACCCTATGTGTATGGTTAAGTTTTACTTCTATTGAGTAATTTGGTGGCATATATGTTAAGTTTAAATTTATATGATTATTTTTTGGTTTAATATATTTCAATAAACCATTTTGATGTTTTTACTATATGAGCGCTATTTTATGGACCTTATTTATGCAACAATCAGCATGATTCATACGTTCACCTGTTAAGTTTAAGATACATATTGAACCTATTGAAGTTTAATGATTCATATCGAACCTATTCAAGTTTTGTGACGTAAAATAGAAATAACAATTTTTTAACCACTTTCCTCTACATTGCTTGCGTATTGCTAAATTAATCTGATTGAAATCATTTTCTGAATAAAAAACTATTGAAATTGACAGTTTGTATATATGCAACTACGTACAAAATAAGTTTGTTTAAATTGTGCAACTGTAATCTGCATGCATAAAAATCAACGTGTGCAAAAAAATTTATGCAGGAAATTTTTTATGCAGAAAATGAGCTTATCAATACAGGAAATTTAATTAAGCAGAAAATCAAAGTGTGCAAAAAATTTAAAATATGCAGAAAGTTTATTGAACATAAATTACCTGTGCAACTGTTGAAGAATGTGAGGACAACTTCCCCTAATATTCGTATAAATAGAGCTAAACTGTCGACGAAACTGTTGAATCTCATTTTAGACTATCTCGCGTGTTTGTTGAGAGAAGGTTTTCTCAAGCAATAATTCTTTATAAAGTATCATCTTGGTATTACACATATCAAAAAATCAAAACATGACTCTGTCGAAACGAGCTCTCGTATTTCTACTCATTATCGGCACTAGTTCCATTAGCGGTAACAACCTGGTAATATTTTTTCTTAAAAAGTCAATTTAAAAGTAAAATGAGTTCTTTAATAATTTTTTTAATTTATGCTGAACAGTATCTATGCATTCAAGGAGATATGACGAAGCCACCCGAGGCTTGCATGCCAAATGCCACACTTTGTATGGACACTCAGTCAAGGAGCTATGCACAATTAACATGCACTGATACCACTTTAAAGTTGTCATGTTGTGGAAGTTTGTGCTTATGTTGTCCATCGGGTCCGGGACTTCCAAGTGGCGGATGTGCATGTGGACAATGTAAATATCCTATTGCTACTCACGTTGATCAGGATATCTTTGCTACTATATAGACGTGATCCCTGAACTTTTCTGTATAATACTATTGAAGTATTTAAAAGCAAGAGTATTACTCCATATGATGTGCAAATAATCTAATTTATTTTGTCACAAATAAAAATGTCATTTTATCAATGAAGTTAACATACTAAATACATTGGAGTTGATCGAAAACTTTTGTTGATGGGTTTCATATTTTGAAACTGCAACAATACCTAATGCATATAAATTAGATTAGTATTAAATTACACTTATCATTTGAGGATCAATAAAAATCTAAACTACAGTTCACGCATTTATTAGATAACTCCGTTGATATTTTTCACATAAGCGATTAAACGAGTGTGGAGCCTTAAACAGCTTTTACTACAAGATTGCATGCTACGTATTAAAAACACTGTGAGAAAGGATTTGTGACTAATGGTGAGCGGTGAAAAGAACTACAATAAGAATTGGGGTAAGTTGAAACTAAGCCTTATAATTCGTTTTATAGTTCCACACTCGGCACTCCTTTCCATTACAAATCAGGGAAGGAGTTATATTGATAATTAGGACGTAAATGGTTTACAGTACATTAATGTTATTTATTATTTATGAGACATAAAGCAATTTCAAAGCTCCGTGCATGATGTTTACATTGGAGTATTCATACCCTTATAAACAAAGCACAAGGAAAATAAAAATGTATTCGTAGTTCTTGCAACGGAACGCTTTTTGTTTTCTCCAATTACAAATCCTGCTTATAGCCAATCAAAAATGTTAACTCATAAGGAAACATTTCAAAACAGGTGCGCTGACGAGCTATTTTTAAAATGAAACCGGGGACAGGGGCCATTAAACTAAAATTAATTCAGCAATTTTCAATTTTTACTAGTACTGCGTGTCAGCAAAATTGTAAGAAAAGTCAGAGGTTTTCTGAGTATAAAATGCCTGCGCAAGCTCACACCCATACAACCACAATAATTTCATTCATCATCTCTTGTAAGTGCTTCTTTGTTGAGTACAGCTTGGTTATAATTTTAAATAAAAATGGCTCTTCCACTCCGAACTTTTATCTTGATCACCATCCTGTACAATTGTGTGGACGGCTATTCACCGGTAAGTTTTCCAAGGTATATTTCATTTAACTAATTTGAACCAGCTAACTGATGAGCTTGACTTTGACGAACTTAATGAAAAGAACATCATCTCTCCTCCAGCTCCTTTTTTAGAGGCCAATGGAACACCAGTAGCTATATCCCAACAAACAATCATCAACAATCAACATTAGTCACATCAATGCTCAATCAGTGAACAATAAAATCGTTGCCATTGAAAACATGACAAGACAAGAAAATATTGATGTACTCTGCATCAGTGAGACCTTTCTCACTATTGATAAGCCAATAATTGGTTTCAACGACTTTATCATTTTAGAAGTGACCGTGATCTACAATTTACACAAAAAACACAAGGGTGGTGGCGTAGCCCATTCTAGTTAAAAACACATTAGCCTGCAGTAACTACACTATTGACTCCAGTGAAATAATTCGTGAAATATCAACAATTGAGATCACCTCATGCCGTATCAAGGAGAAAAACCAAAAATCCATTATTATTTGTTGCATTTATAGACCTCCGAACTACAAAGTTGAAATTGTGAAAAATGATCTACTTGCAATCGAAACCCTGATAATAGAATTAACAGCAACTAAAAGACCCTTTTTCCTCTGTGGTGACTACAACTTTAAACATGACTGGTGCTATAAAAAATTAGATACCCTAATGAAGAGACACAAAATTACGCAACTTGTTGACTCCCCCAACACGTGGAGAAGCCTTACTTGACTTAATCCTTACAAACAATCCCCGTTTTGTGGCCACTCTTACTTCGTGAGCGACCCACCACATTTTCTGACCATC
>LJIJ01001514.1:0-42385 GCA_001718145.1 Orchesella cincta
TTCTAGCATGGCAAAAACACACTACATTACTTAACATTTTACATGAATTTACACTCTACTTATCTTTGACATGAAAAATGCCAAAGAAAACAAAAGGAAGTTGAAGTACTTTTCTGAGAACAAGACGTATTAGCTTCGAGGCTTGGATTTTTCAGATGTTTACCAAATTTAATTCACTTTTATTGTAAAGGAAACTGGTTCAAATGTTGGAAACAATTATTATTAAAAGGAACAGTCTCGAATTAAACCCTACTTTTAGGTAACGAAAAATAACGCACCTTTTTGAAACGTTTCGTTTATTTGGTTCGGTCAATAACAGGCATTGAATTAGTGCACTTTAAGAAATAAGCATGGAAAACAAAAGCAAGCAAGCACTAGAGGTAAAACGTTGATCGAATAAGTCATTATTCAGTTAATATTTTCAGGCTAAAATTTAATTAGCAATGTTACTGCAAATATCGAAGAGTTGCATAGCTGCAAGATCATACCAGGAGGCATTGTAATAAATTGAACTCAGAAAACATCTTTGAAGGTATGTACGGCAGGGTCAGATCAATAAAATTCATGTCGTGAGGTGAAATGCAAAGCCAGCAATAACGAGGAAAACAAGCGCAATAAAACGTTGAGGCTTGGAAGGAGTAAAGACCTGATCGCAAGAGAGTTATGGGAACCGCTCGTTTATTGAAAAAAGTTAGCTTAACAGCCGCCGAGTGGATGCGATCGTATTTGCAACGAAACATTAATATGCTGGAGACACGACCAAATCTTTCTGGCGAGGACACTGTTAAGGCGTATGAGGAAAGTACATCCGAATATGGCGCGTACAGACCAGTTAGGGTTCCTATTACCTGACATGCACCCGCGTCAGAGCTGTGAACAGCTGGGTCTGTTGACCGCCGGGCTCAGACAGAGACAGCGCTGGGATCTGAGTCCGGTTAAGTTAAAGATTACAGGGAGCCTATTGAGCAAGTAAAGAAAACATGTTTCAGGCAGAGATAGTAGTGAGTTAAATTGCAGATACAGAATATGCGAGTAATATTGCAACATTATAAAACAACATAAGTTGTGACGTTTCGTTATTATAATTCAGAGTTCAAGTGCAAGATGTTGGTCATATCATATTAATAGACATTAGTTTATAATACTGTTATGTACTTAAAGTTTTCGACACATAAAAGGTCCATAGATCTTGAGTAGTAGCTGCGATACAAATTATCATTATATTCCACCAACGAGATTAAGCATAATTGAAATGAGTGAATAATGATGCAAGGAAGCCGCACTTGTAACCACATCTTGAATCATGAGTTGGTCATCAAAAATTTAGAATGAATAATATAAGCCCCAATACAAAATTTTCTCGATTGAGCCCAACCTTCTTTAAGACCCTTTTAATACCATATCCAAATGAGGAGATTGGGCTTGGGTGATGGCCAGGCAAGTGTGGGCTCATGTGAAATTACAGTGATAATCCTTCTGAAACGTCTTTTTGATGGCTTGTGTTTTGCTAAAGGAATTCTTGTCATCAGAAAAGAAAGGAAAATGTAAGAGGAAAAAATGTACCCTTGCTTCGCATTTATCCCTGGTGTTATTATTGCGAAGGCGTATACATCATTCAACCGGGTCATGTCGCCCAACTTTCTATAAGTTCATCCACAAATAGAACAGACGATTCAGCTGGCAGCATGGCTGTTTGACTCATGCTTCTCATCATTATCCGCATTTTTGGAAGCGAGTGTTGCTAGAATACAGACTTATTTTATTGGAAATGATGGAAAACACATCGGTTTCCCGATAAAATATTCCCAGTAAAAGAATGCAAGAAGACAATTTTTCAAGCATTTATAATGCTACGAAAAAAGATAGCTTGTTGGAGTGACTGAACTATTGGGCACAGTAGGCAAGTTTCGCTAAACATACGCAGTGCCGATTGACTACGACAAAAGGATATGAATTCCTGTCTTCCTACCAATATTGCTCAGCCCTCACCGCAACCATCTACTACTTTGACAAGAAGAGTGTGAGAGATCAAGTAAACCTCCACTGCCAGTTCAGGTATAACGCATAATGTTGGAAAAGGCTTGCAAATTTGGTCAGGCAAAGGTGAAGCAAAAACGAAGGGACAACAGGAAGTGGGGCAGTATGAGGAAATGCATTCACATTTCACAACAATATGAGCATTGCAACTTATACACATTTCTAACTCGATGCTGTAGTTGGGTGCAGTATCGCACGAATTTAGCATGACCAAGGACTCGTCGTAAGTACAACTTGCAGCATTTGAGACACTCATGCTACTCTAGCAAAGCCTGGCAGAAATAACTGGATCATATTTAGCCTGTTTACTAGTCCCAAAGCTTTTTCGTATTCGTCACTGTCTTACAGTGTGCTCGTTTTGTAGAAGACGAGGAATAAAGAGGAAGAAATAACACTCAGCCACTTGTATTTTGTCAGATCAGGCGTGCAGTCATTCTGACTCTTCGCTGGGTTCCACCGCTCTCATAACTACCTCTCCTCTACAGCTATCAATGGCTCATTGAGAAATAAAAAATCCATGGGAATCCAGCAAAGTTCCAAATTGGAAATAAAACTGCCTCAGTTGAAATATGGCATTTCAAACTTCAAAAAGTAATTGTAGGGAATACCGTCTACCAATAAATCTGTTGAAACAGTTGCTACAAAACTCCTCCTAGAGACATTCGTATTGACTGGGGTAATGTGATATTTATCTTAACTATGAGCATAAAAAGTGAAGTGATCTGATTGTACGTTCTAATACAATCTTAAGTTGAAAAATATGACTCGTCATGCCTGCTCAATGTGTGTAAAGTTTTCGTTCCTCCGCATTTTTATGTTGAGTGAAAACAATAAACTGCTCATTTCCCGATTGCTAACGTGTTACAAGTGAAACAACAATTTAAAGAACAAGTATCAGGGTTAATGAACTTATGGCATCTTAAGTCACAAGTTTTTTATAATAAAAATGGAATTTTGCACGTTTTCTCGAAACATTTTCCCTGATTTCTACTGTGTTTGAGCTTCTTTGGATAAATGGTAAGTTAATATAAATTTAGTTGAAACGCAATTATAATTCTTACAAATACTTGCTACAGTTACTGGAATATGTCCAAAAATATTCAAATTGACAGTAAGACAGACTCAAGGACTTTCTAAATATTATGCGATCATGGGAACTGAGTTTTCCGGTTTCTGTTGCTGTTGCTCAATACAAATCATATAAATGTCATCGTCGTGAAGTGATGCGATAGATATTAGGTTATTTCTTTATTACTCCTAAATTCAGTGAATTTTGTTTCTTTTTGTCCGAATCAGGCATGAAACTTTGCCGTTTTTTTGCAAAAAGTTGGACTTGCATCCAGTCCCCATTATTTAGAAGGAATGAAGTGGAATAAATTCTTGTATTCTGCAATGCAGCATCGGAAATAGAAGCTGTGAAATACAAGAAACTATGTAATAATGCGCACATTTATTGGATTTTCAGGTCATTTTTGTGCCTAAAGGAACGACTAATTCCACATCCCTTAAATGTAATCCGCAGAGCCAGGAAAAGAACAACACGAGGACGTCCAAAATATGAGGTTTGCAAACACTACATCAAACTTTTATCTTATTTGCATAACAAATGCATTCTTTCGTTGGATTTGTCATAAAATAGCATGAGATTTGCATGCATGCAATAAGGAATGTTACTATTTCTCCAGTCGTAAATGCTCTGATTGGTACAGTGAGTTTCTCCTTTTCAATGTGTTGCATGATAAAAGGATTTGGTATTGACAACAACAATACAGAAAACGAGGTTGCAGTTTTAATGCTATATTATGCTTTTATGCTTGTTGCTTTATTCCCTTCTTAAAGGTTGCATAACGATAACAGGTTGGTGACCTACACCAATGCACGTAACTGGTACCTATCACAGAAACCAAGATAAATTTCTGATACTACTGTAAGTAGGTGAAAAGCGAGCTGGTATAATAGTTATATTTTTAAGCAAGCACAAAAAGAATATTTTACAACAAACGTATTGTGAAATTCTGACTCACAAAACTGGGCTTCATTTATTTATTTTTATCACCGAATGATTTATTTTCAGGATTCCATCCTCGCAGGATAGAATTATGATAGTTAAGACATTTAAATACTCGTATCTACGTGTTACCTATCAGCTTTCGTACAAAATTTCCAACTGCATTGAAATAAATATCTGTTTCATGTGTTGTCAAATTTCAGCAATTTTATTCAAACTCATAATGGTAGACACTCCGAACGACAAGTTTAATACAGTGAAGTTTTCACTTCTTTTGGTAGAAGTTAGGGGCAATTCAAGATGATAATGGAATAGTGCACGTTGTCGCAGAACTGAGTAGTTTGGCTCATAGGCTTAAATGGTGGCGAAATATTTTGATTTAGCTAATTTACTTCAAATACAAGTAGATTGTCGTCTAAAATATTTGTGAGATTTCCGAATCCGTCCCAAGAATATATTGCTTATAACCTTCGGTTTTTGTGTAGACTTTAAAGAAATGGGCAGCGATCGTCAATTTGGATGTCACTTTTAGATTAATATTCTTCTAGGTTTTTTCACTACCGTTGGTACCCCTTAGGTATACTTAGACCAGTCATCATGACACGTTTGCCAACAGAATAGGTATTTCAGTTAATTGGTACCTTGTAGCCGGACGTTTAAACTTGGGCTTGCATCTTGCAAAAAACGAAAACGGGCAAACATCAAATGCCCTTTTTGGATAAAAATTGTAGAAATCGTTTCCAATAGCATTGGTTTTATGTCATATATGACCCCTTTACTGCTTTGGATGAGATTAACGCAATTTTGGTGGCATGTTTTCAGAGTTTCACTTTTGGGTAATTCTAAAATTTGGTGTTTCAAGGACCTATTGCCAAACTTTAAGGGCCGGCCTACAAGGGTACCCCTTAGCTGAAATAGCCATTCTGTTGGCAAACGTGTCATGATGACTGGACCAGTATACCTACTGGTACCACGTGTAGTGAAAAAACCTCAGAAGAATATTAATTTAAAAATGACACCAAATTGACGATCGCTGCCCATTTCTTTAAATCTACACCAAAAAGTTTTTCTGGGAACGGATTCGGAATCCTCACAATATTTTAGACGAGAATCAGCATCTGATGTCAAATTACAAATTACAAAGAAATATTTCGCCACCATTTAAGCCTATGAGCCAAACTACTCAGTTCGGCGACAACGTGTAGTGATAGGAAATATTTAAGGAAATAATTTTTAATGTGATATCATTAACCTCTAACGCAGCGAAGCGATATTATTATTGCACTGATGCAAAGTAATAATACCAAACCCATTAAGTGAATTGGTACGTTTGTCGCAAAAAAAAATATTTTCTACCACCTCGCAATGTGGTATGCAAACCAGTATTGAAATTTGTCGTAGCTTTTCTGATAAAAAAGGTTGGCGCGTTTGAGCAGTGCAAGTGGAGAGAAGTATATTTGCACTGGTTGCAAGGTCCTGAGTTTGCAACACAGAGTAGGCAAAATAGCTTTTAATCTATTGTTTCCATTTTAAATTATCCAATTATTGAGCAACAACAAAGTATACTTTGTATTTTGTACTTTATATTTTGTATCTCAGTACACTTTAGCACCTTGCTTCCCATCCACCCGTGAATTACTCAATATATTCAACACAATGGAGAAAATTTGAATAGCATATATACATTGTTGAAGAATTTACCAAAAATTCTATGATGCTGATTACCAATGAACAATTTAGTTATTCATCTGTTTGGAACGTAATAATGCAACAAGCATAATTTAGCATTCAAAAACTAACTACAGATAGAGATTCTGCATTACTCTTAAAAATAAAAATTCGTTCTCTCTTCAACATTTTGAAATAAAGGGACTAAATTATATATCAGAGCACGCAGGACTAGTCAAAATGTAGCTGACGTAACGTCTTATTCAATACTCAACACAATTTGCAGATTTTTTTTGTATTTGCCCAGCTACGGTTTCAAAAACACTGCACATAATCACGATGCCCCAACAGCTCCATGTACTTCTCACAAATTCATTTATAGAAATGGGGCGCTATCGGTTAGTTAGTTAATAAGCTTTAATATTTTTGTACCAATCTTTTGTACCTACAGGTATTCCGGCCACCTGGTTCGTTAGCAAATAATGGGCTAGAAGTGATCGTCTTTGGAAATGTTTTCCGACTTTATTGCTGTCAGTAACATAACAAGGAAGGTAAATAATTAATAAATACAAAATATTTTTCAAACTGTTTCAAAGTTGATATCTACTACTGCATATCTCTTTCTTATTTCTTATTTAAAATATCCCAAAGGCTCATAAGAAATATCATGAAACCCAGTTACTGTGTACGCTCAAATTACATTGTGGTTACTCTTTTATTCTTTTCAGGACCGGTCGCTGTCAACGGTGAAGATGCGTTGCCATAAATGTACATGTACAAAATACAAACCACATCAGGGCAACGTTAAGGTAGAGACAAAATTTTAAAATACAAATGGTTTAAGAATAGTTTTTTGTCAATAAGTTTTAAGTAATTTTAATACAGCACCAGCACCAAATAGTTTCAAACAGAATTATTGCGTTGTTAGGATCTACTATAAAATTTTGATTTTCGTAAATATTTGTCTGTCGTATATGCAGTTTAACATAGCGGTAACAGAAATTAAGTAATATAATTTTAAAATATCGCTACCATTAATTAGGTGTGGTTGGACTGATTCATTTTTCAACTACGTGTCTGTGTTTTGAGCGACGAGTCGTTTTCACGAAAGGAAGAAAGTGACTTGTTGGGCTAAGTTCAAGAAAGTAATTGAAATTAGTTAAGACGGTCTCTCTAGAATTGACATATGTATTGGGATACTTCAAAGTGGCTCATTTTTATCCATCTGCTTACCGCAAACAATGCTGTAGGCCAACACAGTTTACAAAACTGAAAACAAGCATAATTATATGGCATCAATGATGTCTTTTGTTTCTTGTTTACGAGAACAAGCTTGCACAAACCAATGAAGTAACTGGTGAACTGCAATGTAGCGGAAACCAGCAGCTTACTTGACTTTTATTATGTCACTCTGAATAGTGGATGTAATTAATTTCTCCTTGTGGTTCTTAAGTAGATAGTCGACTGCACTGCAGTGTAAAAGATTTATGGAGAAATAAGTTCACAAATGCCTTCGGCTTACTATATTTGCATGTAAAACTTCTACAATTAATTCAATGTTTTTAATGTTATCACAAGCATAGATAGCTATAAAACAAACTCTTGTCACAATTATATAAAATCCTCGTCGACTTAAAAGTACTACAGTCGTATCGAGTTTAATCTAAAGTAAAATTTGTAATTAAGAGGTAGATCATGGCTTTGGTACAGGAAGAGAATATTCCAATTTTGGAGAAAAACGGAATATTATCTTTCGGAAGTATTCCCTTTGGGGTAATTGTGCTTTCTTCGCTTGCAATGGCCCACATTCTCATATATTTAAGTAATTACATTTATGATTCACTACCGAAAAATTAACTGCCATTTATTGTAATGGAATTTTACGCATAGATCTTTTGCGACAAATGTAATGTCACAATTTCTATTGTTAAAAAGCTCATGTATATGGTTGAAAAGTAGTACAGGTAAAATCAGTATGGTTTGCAAATGTTTTAAATATTAGTACAGTCCAGTAGCCAAGATAAGAAAATATTAACTCACTTTCGTGTCCAAAGAAAACTAGAAACGTCTTTACTCGCATTAAAAACCGAAAATCTTTTTGACTCCGAATGTCTGAAAGAACTTTATTAATTTTTTAAGGAGTTTTATTTCTATTAGAATTAAACGTTCTCAGATCAATCAGAAACGTAAACACGGTCGGGAAGTAAAAAAAGACATTGTTGAAAAGATAGTTTCCAAGCTTGTAGATAAACCGAGGGTGTTTAAAGCATTATTTAACGTTGCCAGTTGTCTACAAGGCAGCCAAAAGCTTTTTTGTAGTCGAAAAATGTTTGTTTGCCTCTATTTCAAATGTGTGGAAATCAAAGCAAATAAACTATTCCTTTATTCTTTTTTACACTGTTCTTATATAATTCAGAGACTCGAGTTTTCCCAGACTTAAGAATTGAGAACTTTTTCCTAGTTTTATATTGTCGTAATAATATGGTTCACAAAAAGATTAAATAACTTTGCACTTGAATTTGTGTCATGTATTAATGTCTACTTGCAAGTGATGTCTATTTGAAAGTGATCGCTACTTTATGTAAGCCCTACAAAGCAAATTAAAAGCTTTACTCATGGTATCATAATTACGTTCACAACGCCATCGTAGAAAGGGTCTTCAAATGTATGAAGTTTCATGATTATTATGTTTTTATACGTAAGTTCAAGTTAGATTTAACTGATTTCCTTGAGTTTCAAAAGTGAGATGTTGAACTTTCCAGCAGGTGGTAAAGGTCACCAGCCATATCAAGTTACAAAAAGGCGTCCCCGGGTCCACAATTATATGTAATGTAACCAAATTTGAAGCCAGGGAACCTTCTACAGTATTTACTTACATACTACGATTTTCCGAATGTAAGGATAAAAGGGGGATTTAAAATGATATCACAACATAATTGTTTAAGCGTTAAACTTAGGAGAAACTTTAAAGAAGCATACAAAGAATACTTACACAGAGTAACTACCAAATTTACATAGTGAACTATGACCTATATCTAAAATTACAAGAATCCGTCTGATACTCGTCAGGGATTTCTATTATTTGGAAATTGGAAGCTAGTTCAGTGAAAAGAGAGGTATAATGTTTGCGTAAAAGCTCTTCCCTTTTTTATTTGGAAAAGGTTAGATAAAAAATGTAACATGTAATCTGGTACGAATGTAGTAGTATGGAATTAAAAACCATAAGCCTTGCTACAAACCGGTCGTTAACCTATTTCCAGAGTAATCTACGGCATCCTGAATTCAAATGAAGCATGTTGATTAATAGTTGGACAGATGTTAAAAGAGAAAACAGAGCCGCAACACAATAGGAACCGGCATGAGATGACATTAAAGATGGTTTTTAGGGTATATCGTTCTGTTGATGGACCATAGCATATATTTCGGTTTCAGTAGAGGAGAGCAGCGTGGCGTACGTGCAAGGTTTAGCCCTGCGTATGCGGTGGCCAAATGGGGTGCAGCTTCGAGTCTCACCTAGTGGCGAGTTTTTTCTCCAAACATAAAAAATGCGTTCTCTTAATATCATGTTGCATATCAGTTGGAGTTATGTTCATCGCCTCACACATCTCCTGCGAAGCATTGCACCTAATGGCTCATAGTTAAGGTTCAGACTTGTATTATCCCGATTGTATTTGAAAGTTGACAATAAAGATGGTATGGCATATGCCGAACACCGTCCAATTAACTTTTTTTTATTTCGGTTTCAGTCTTGTTTGGGAATGTGCTGGTTATACAGCTTTCATATGCACATAAAGGTTACAAGTAAAAAGACCACTGGAGGAATAGTAAACAATATTGATTAATCTTTGAAAGCTACGAGAAGTATAATTTCATTTACTGTTGATTTAATTTAAATTTAATTATTAAAATAGTTGAAGGTAGTACACTTATATATATGTAGATAACACAACCAATGTTATTGACTAAAAATAATAGATAACATCAAGATTGAAATAATAAATTTGAAGGCATTTGCAAACATATTTATTTAAACTGGTTATCTGAAATGTAGGAGATACCAGTCACAGATAAGTCCCATGACAGAAAATGTTGCTTTCAAGCCGGCAACTAAATCCAGAAATTTGAGTACCTGAAGTACAAAACGGTTTTTGACGAACTTGAGATAGGATTTTACTCCTGATTTCTTGAAATGGAAATTTAGTTTCATGTCAGTGTCATGAAGAACCTCCCTCCACTTTCCATGTTCTGTCTAAAAACAGAAAATATTTAAAATAACAAAATGCCTCCCGACAAGGTTAAAGATTCATTTTCGAATTGAATAGAGTCGCAGTAAAAAAAACCCACATGTATTGTTGTCATTTTGTCCGTCCTGCTGGATAATATTTGTCGGAATTGTTTCCGTTGCAAATAGAAAACAATATTCTATAATACTTAATTGAATTTTCTTTTTAAGGCAGCATCCAGTATAAAAACTGTATTCAGCTATATTCATTATAATAAGGTATATTTAATGATAATGCTAATACTAATATTAAATTCAAAAATCTCTTAAGTAAAATGAAAGGTATACATAAGAACATTATTTAAAGGCCTCGCATTTGATCAAGAAAAGCGTAATACGCTCCCTTTTCTTCATTATCAAAATAACCGCTCACTTGTCGTCATTTTTTGTGGGTAGCTTTGGGAAACATGATTACAAAGTATGTGACCAAACTGAGATGCAACTGAATGTATCCTACGGTTGGAAACAGTGATTTTCTCAATCACCCAGAAGCGATAAGTTAAGACTTGTAATTGAATGGACTTACTTTAAAGCATAGCTATTAAAACCCTTAGGATTTTTTCAAGAGTTGCGTCATAACCGAAAGATGGTCCTTCACATAAGGCCCGATAGCTGATATATTTTTTCCTTTATTCATTGATTTACTGTAGGTTTTCTATTTCTCCAATAGCAGTAGTAGATGTCAGCTTAAATAAACGATGCCAGCACAAAAATTAACAATCACAACATTGTCTCATAATTTTAATATTACTGACATTTTGGTCGTGAAGCTGGTACATTACTAATAATTTGACGGTATTTTGTTTTAAAGTAGAAACAGATAATTAGTTAGAAAAACAAAGAGCACGTCTACATTTAAGTTGTAATGCTTAGTTGGAACACTCAATGGAATTTATTTATATCACGATTAAACGTTGTAAGATCAACCAGAAAAGTAATCAAGTTGGCGAGATCATATAAAATCGGGGTTTAAAAATTATAAACGAAAATTACTTTAAGGAAAACCTATTCAAAAGCATTAAGGTAATCCATTCAACACAGAAACGCAATTTTTTAGTAATAAGTTAATGAGAAAGGTTGTCGAAGGTAAAAGCCATTTAATTTTCTATCACGGATGCCTACAAACAAAAAAACAAAAACTCAACACATAGCGGAAAATTTATCTTGTATGTATGTAGCGATCAGTCAACACGACTCTCGCTTTCATCAGGTCTCAAGTGACGTTCGGAATATAAATTCGTAGTCACAATCAACACATTACAGTACGTAAGCTCGCCTCTCTGCTAGAGTTTTGTTTTGTACAGGATTGTAAATTGCTACTTATTTGTCGATAATAGTCCATCAAAGATCTAATAAGCATAGCAATGCATAGAAATATCAATTTCCATTGGAAAAAATAGTTTTTCAGTTGCTTTTACTTAAATGTTACACAGTTAGGAAACCTCATAGTTTTTAGTTACCTGATTACCCGAATGTAAGGGTAAGAAAGGATTTTTTCCAAATAGCATAACAAACTAGTTTTTCTACGGGATTGAAAAAATTGAATGTCTTCTGCGGAGCAGTTTTGTAAATCTGTTGTTCAATTTCAATTTATTCAAGCGAAGCAAATACATCATGTACATTTGAACGAGGTAACAGTTCACTACAATGTAGAGCCCTGTCTTGAAAGCGGAAAATACTCCCATTGTCTTTGTTTATATTATTACAGGTAAAATTGGCTGCTGACGAAGTTCTCATCAAGCCTTTAATAGGGTATTCATCTATCCATCTTCCAAAAATTAACCTCGTAGTAAATCATAAACGAGAGCTTTGGACAGACATTTATGTTAGTTAGTAGACAAACTAATACATAACTAACTTAAGTACATCTCATTTAGGCTGAATATGTGGGACGTAAACAAAACTTTGACTGTAAATTTACGTCGATACCGATAAGCTTCGGCGAGTTTCTAATTGGGTCTGCTCCGGTGTGAAAGATGTAGCTTGGAATAAATATTCAGTTGTTATTATGAGTGAGCGGTAAAGCATCTTTTGCATTAGTGACACCGTTTTCCAAATGTATCGGAAAGGTTGTAGCGATTTCATCCCACGATGATCAAATCACCAAAAAATTAGTACTTTAAACAATGCAAGTGAGTCTACAAATGAATTTTTTATGTGGTATCCATATTTATCAAGAATCGATTTGTGGTCACGTTATTTTTCATGATAAAAATGTAAACCGACTTAGTCTACCGCAAATTTTGGCGGTTAAATCGTCTTTAGGAATTTTTCAGACCCATTTGGCGAACGTTATTTGTTGATGGTGAGGTTCCAGTACAGTTCTGGAGGTGTTTAGGCAACAAATGTTAATAACTTGCGGTGCGTTGCAATAAGAGCATTTGAGGTGGTACCACTTTGGCAAATTAACTATGCATCTCTGATTTAGTTTTTACGTAACTGTTCCAATTGCCCTAATGTAAGGGCAAATGGATTACTTTTTAAAAAGATGCCACAATATAGCAGTTAAAGCTTTTACATACATACCGTTTACATCCTAATTTTGTAGTTCTTGTTTCTTAATGAAGAGCCCATTTTTAGAATCGGAAAAATCCTCCCATATTACACGTTTTCGTTGATACTTTATTATAGTAAAACTTAATGCGTAACATTACATTTAATAGTCACTTAATGAAAGTAATATTTGCGTGATGAACTGTTTTAGCTGAGCTTCCTTCTATGGCTGTTTCCACCTGGTATTAGGTATCTAATTAGGACAAAACCAACGAATGGTAAAATTCCGATTGAAAAGGATAAGTAGTCACAGATGTTTCAATTTTAATGTCCAAATGATAGTTTAAACTTATTTGCTTGCTTTATACAAATTAATTTATTAGTTTGAAAGTAGATTAATCTTCTAATGTTCACTGTACATTGTTTTTAAAGTTAAATGTTGATTTACTGCTTTAATTGATACTATTTTATGACTAAAATCAATCAAAGTCACAATGTTATTGTCATCCTACAATTTAAGTAGGAAAGCTATAAGCTGTTGTGCTTTAGAAGTTGAAATTTAACAAAAATTTAAAAGGATAATAATTTTCTGCCTAAATTACTTAAAATTAAAGTAGATATTCTACAACAGGATATGGGTTCGCTTTATTCATTGGTAAGGAAATTAAACAAAACACTGGTATTGATATTGAGGGGCTTAGTTAAGGGAAAAGTGGTCCAAAGACCAATTACAATTTTAGCTGAAGTTGGGAAATGAGCTGGCCGCAAGCAGGGCATAATTATACTCATGTTGATCTGGCTCAATCAAGGATGTTTCATATTATTTGAAGTTGTTGTATTGGCACATTTAAGGTCCGCAAGCATATGAGTACAGGTATTTCATGCAGTTCCATTAGAAGTCGTTATTAGGAAAGCTTGGATGGGTGAAATCCTGCTGAATATTCCTATTAAAAATATTCTTTAATGTAAGAACTCAAATCTTCGGCATAATAAATGCACCTGTTTTAAGATATGCATGTTTTTCAATGCTAAACAGTCAAGGTGAACTTCAGAAAATGTATTCTGGCTAACTAGGTATAGTAGTTAGCTGTAAATTCTGATTTAAATACACTTCAAATATCTTTCATAAGAAAGACAAGCCTATGATATGACTAATCTTTAAAACTCCACTGAATGACAAACTTTGATTTTTGAGTACATATTAAGATCTTGTTACTTTCAAATGATTACAAAGCATATTTATAAGGACCATAATATTATTGATAACTGAAAAATGGAAGTCATGTCTAACTTGCTATGATATTTTGCAATAATGTAACTTTTTTCTCGTAGTATGGGATAAGTTAGCGATTTCCCAACGGAATTGACACTTCAATTACAACTGTGGTCGCTTGTAGACTCCAGGTATACATTAGAAACAAAAGGCATTTGTATTGCAAACAAATTTCTGTTTAAAGTTTTTCATGTTGATGATATTTCTTCGTTATATTAGATACAAACCACTCACGAATGTCGTTGCGTTGGGCAATAAGAATAATAATTTCCTTGTGGATAAACTTTGCGTTCCTGTATTCCTAACTTAGGTTGGAGGATGTTGCCATTCGTAGTTTTATCTTATTCAGTTTGGCATCGCGGGAATAATCAGAAACTTCCAATGAAATGAAATGTAGTAGAAATATAGCATAGTTTGAAATGTACCGTGTTCACCACAGGGTAGTGGTACTAAAACCTTGTAGACTTATTTTTCTCAGAACACTTCGATCGCAAATATTTGCTGCTAAATGTATCGGTGGAGCAAGCCGTTGTACGGTAATAATAGCATATTCAGTAAGTTCACCAAGTTTTTGTTCGAAAATGCACTGGAGATCAGTTTTTGTCTGGGATGTTCGTTTGGATTTCTTAATTGACAAAGAAGCACTATTCCACTAGCGTACAGTCTAGCTGAATATTGTTAAGAGTGCTCGGTATGCCTTTGTTGGCTCTTAAAATGAGGCACGTATAAATAAAATAATTTGTCACAGTTTTCCGGCAAAAATTGGTTTTTAACTGAAGCAATTTAACCTTAATTATTATTTAGTTAAAAAGAATATAACTTACGAAAACAGAAAGATCACCAGGGATTAAAGGGGTTAATGTTAGCATAGCGTGTATGCGATAAATTGTTGCCACCTGCGGGTTTTGCCAATGTATGGCAAGTGGGACCGCAATACAGTTTGTGCGTGATTTTAATTTTTAGTACATTTTGTTGTCAAAGAGTTTTTTTTTGACTGGATGTCATTTTTTAAACTTTACAAGTTTCTGTGAAACTGAAAAGATTTGGTGGAAAGTTTGAAGTTTAGCTATGGTCAAATAAAATACAACCGAAATAGTGACACGATTGAGAAAAAATATGCTCACAATTCAATCCGAGGCTATATTTTAAAACTAACTACAAAGGTGTTGTAGCTATGTGTAATTCTGACTTAAATGACGCGTTATTTATATAAAGATCAAAATATGATGGAAAACTGGAAAATCAACGTCAAGTTTGACCCGTAATGAAATTTTACCTTTGTATTTCAAGTTGGTTTTTCTTCGAGTTTAGAATCAATTATCGATTTTCAACCAGAATTGATACATTGTTAGCGAAGTACGCTTAACTAGGCTTGTTGAAACTTCTCCAATGAAGACTTCAACTTCAGCGTTGATGGTGTGTTGAACGATATAGATGGAAAGGAGCTTTTGCTTAAAAAATGTTACCAGAATCGCTGATTTTGTTTAACGCATTTTATATAAATCTTTATAATTCAAACTAAAGAACACTGTAGCAATGCTTTTGCTGCTGAAAACATAATAAAATACATCATTTTACTTTTTGAGGAGTTAAAAGATAGATGGTAACAATGACCAAGTATATCCCTTGGTGTAAGCGTGAGCGAAGATGAGAAATCCCAACTATATAATTCCGTTTAAAAATTGCTTGGAAATGTATCCATTATACTGCTTCAAGAACCACATAAACAGTACCTATTAAACCTCAGGTAGAATGAAACATAATGCCGTTTAAACTTTAAAAACTACCAACACTTAATTTTATTTATTTTATTTTTATTTAATTATTCAAAATCGGTGAGAGTAGCACCCTTACATTTTATGTTGACAACACAGCCGATGGTATTGACGATAATAACTTTAAAAAATCAAGAATCAAATAAATAATTTTAAGGCGTTTGTAAGCACTAAAAAACCCAAACATATACAGTTAACCTGGTGGACTATAATGTAGCAGATCCCAGTCGCGGATGACTTGAATAACAGAAAATGAATATTTCTAGCATGCTACTAAGCGCATCAATTTTATTACTTAACGGCATAAAACGGGTTGTGGCGAACTTTGTGATAGGATTTTCCAAATTTCCAATTCCTTGGTGGAGATTTCAACAAGGTTTGAACCCATTTTTGCTAATAAATGGGTGCTTATCAGAAAGTTAAATTTATTTTTAAGTCATTCTCGTGATAAATGTTCTCCGTTCATTTTTCATGTTCATTCTTAAGAACCTGAACATATATGAAATAAAACCACCCGTTGCCCCATTGAGATTGAATATATATCGTAAAACGGTTTTTAACAAGGTTTCTAACAATGTGAGGGTCACTTTAGAAAAATCATGAAAATATTAGTGTTCATAAATTGTATAGTAGTCCCTAACGTAATTTTAAAAAATTTTCTTCTGGTCTTGCAATTTTTGGAAAAGCTGCGAAAAAACTTACGTTGGAACCCAGCTACAAGTTATTCAATGAAGTATAGTGTAATTTTAAACTAAAGTCTCAAATTATATTGCACTAGAGTTGCGATTTCCCAGCGTTTTACGACAATTACATTCTGCGACTGATCGTCATTAAAGCCTAGCATAAATACGATAACATTTAGTAGTAAAACCAATGTATTTAACTTTGTAGAATTTAATGTGGCCCATTTTAGGTTGTGAAGGGAAATTTACATAAGATTTAAATAATCTCGTTAATAAAGAAAGGCTGGTGTCTTGTGAATGCTTTCCTTACGACATTCATAGCTATAATTCTCCCTCCTAGGACAAGTTTACGGTAACTAATTAGCCATTGGTGAAACTCCAGCTAGTCTCTCGCTTCCTCGCGTATTTTTTGTGTTGCAAAAGGTTTTTAAAAAGCAAATGCTCTAGATTATTTACGCGAATGAAGTGAAAACTCATTGAATGTAGGTAAAGCCAAAATCATTGTAAAATCTGACAGAGTGTGTGCTTACTTGACATGCAATACAACAAGTACATATTTAAAAAAGTACTGGTGGACGTAGGAAAATAATACGTAAACAATATTGCAAAAAGACGAGGTAAAGAATTCCGAAGTGTTGAAAGCGTTATATGTTCAGATTTTACTCGAGGTTTTAAATCATCTACACAGAATTTGTTATTATTATAAGTCGTCTTGATTATTATTTTAGTTCCATCTGTTCTTAATCATCTTAATTTCCATTCAAACAAACAAAACATATTATTCTTCGCTTAATTAGGATACATAAAACTGTGATGATTTTGATGTGCGTATTTTTATGAAACTGTGCTGGTGCTGCAGGTACTTATAAGTAAATTTGGTTAATAGATTTTATGTTACACTAATTTAATGCCATGTTGTAATTTCTCCTGTAAAAATTATAAAACATTTCGGCTTGTTGTCTGAATTTTGATGAGTTGGTTTGTGTGTTGTGATAATAAAAAAAGAGTCCATGTAAAATATTTGATCCAGCTACTTGATTTTATTTGATTCATTATTGCTTGTAATTCATTGAATAAGTATAAATAAGCATTCAAACGCAATTCATGAAAACATTTCGTGCAAAGCTTTCCTTTTCAGGTTAACATAAACAAATAAAATGCTGGACAATTTGAGTTAGTGGCAAAATTTTATGTTCAAATTATTACTGTTCAACACATATTTGGCAATTTTATGACTCATTCATTTGCTCCATGCTTTCAGAATAAAAAAATGTAGCGAAATGTTGTCATTCCAATTTTGCATTCAGAATATCTTTGGAATTTTACGAGTTATTTACTACTCATGCTTATTAAAGCAAGGTTGTAAACACTAACAATTTACTTTCAGAAATTCATTTCTTCAAAGGCCTTTCCATCATTATATTTTTCATTAAATATTATATTTAACATCGGATTTTACGCTGCTTTCATGAGCCATGCCCCTATTTAATTCGGTCTTCTGACACTTCACAGCTGTAAAAGAGGGGGAGAAAATATTCCTGTTGGAGATGGAAGGACAGCCGGAATCTCCTGGCAAGGTTAGTGGGTTTTAACAGTACAAAAAGCAACAAGCATCGTTATTCATATCCATTTATTGATAACAGTGCTTCTCGAATGAATCCTTGCGAAAAATTATGATTAAGAAATTGATGCGAAAACGTTGAAGCTAATGATGAATTTGCGTCAATGTATTCTAAAAATAATTGGAGTCAAAACTAAACAAAAGCTAGAAGAGTAATTCCAGCAGCTTTATGAAACTCGACTGCCTCTCAAAATTTTTTCCAGTTGAAACTTATGCTAATATTATAGACCACATTAAGTTATGCCTGATAGACGGTCATTCTGGTTGGGGCAAGTTAAGACATTTGAAGCAGGGGCAATAAAAGAATCGACATGGGCAGTTAAAGGGACGCCGTTTTCTCCTAGGTTTATCATCCGATTGACCTGACGTTTTTGACACATATAGCTAACAACATTCCCTAGCGAAATCAAGGGTTTTTGGAAATTCGAAAAAATACGCGGGAAAGTTTGAAAACAAAACTTATGTGCTAAAATCGTTCAAAATGTATTATTCCCTTCGAGCAAACTAACTTAAAGCAATTATAACACCATAAGGTACGCTTTTAAGTATTTTAAAACAAAACGTAAAAATTGAAAATTTTTATAACTGAAAATTTACAAAAATATGAATTTCAAGCTTTCGCGCGTATTTTTTCGAATTTCAAAAAACCCTTGATTTCGCCGCTAGGGAATGTTGTTAGCTATATGTGTCAAAAATTTCAGGTCAATCGGATGATAAACCTAGGAGAAAACGGCGTCCCTTTAACTGCCCATGTCGATTCTTTTATAGAACATAGTTTTCATAGAAGGTTGGATAAAGCAAGCAAATTTTAATGTACAGTTAGCACTGCTTTTGTCACACAAATCGCTGACATTTCAAATATTTTACACTAGTTCAAAAAGGACATTATGAAAAGGTTACAGGAAAAAGAAGAAAATGAAAATACGAGTTGGGAAATGTATTTCTATTCAATTCTTTCTCAATTCTTCATGCTTCAAAGCGATTTGAAAAGAGCAATCATCATCATTTCCAGCTTCCTCATCTCATCTTTTTGTACAACAAGGAGCTTGTGCATCTGAACAGAGCTGTTGTGAACATCATTCAACTCAGGTAGGACTACAAAATTATTATTCAAATATATCACATCCAGGTGGAGAACAAAAATCTTCTTTCAAATCAGCATGTTCCCAAAAAGAGGGACCAATGAGAGGTTGTGAAAGTGACTCAAAGGGTGAAATATTGTAGAACTTCCCAGTGTGACATGGTTGCAGTTCCTTAAGCTCCATTTGCAAGAGGTGAATTTTAAAGATGTTGAGATTTTAACATGCTAGTTTATGATAACTGTATTGGGGGCACAAGTTGATGGCCACAAAAATTAAAATGCTCATATTGTGTACTCTTTGCTCAATTTCAGTGTGGAAGTTGAGCCACGCGGAACGGTTTAGTTGAGAAGTGAATGCATGACGTCGAGAACATGAAGAATGACAAATGCAATCTTACTCTACATTTTGTACAATTCCAAAGTTAAAAAGTGTTGGGGCGGAGTGAGTTTTCCTTGTGCAGCGGAACGGTGTTCTGGAACCGAACTGCTGATAACGTTCTATTGTCCTTGAAGGAACATGGAAACAGAAAATACTTACTTTCTCCGTGTTTCGTTTAGCTAACACATGAAGGACCCTGTCAACGTATATATATAGAGTAATACTAAAGGAAAAATGTAGCTTCTCATCATCATCAACTCTCGTAATGCTAGGACGGAAGACAACAATTTTCTTCATTTCGCTCAAATGTAATAGAGTGTGCGAAAAGCTAATTAAAATTGTCAGAGTCATACAAAGCCAATCGGTTAGAAATTAAGAACAGTATCCTACACCACGTTTTGCTAGTAGATAAATTATGTTTAGATAGTACAGAAAGAACATTGTCGTATGTGGTTCTGAACAGCGCCATTAAATACAGGATAAAAGTGAGTAATCAACTCAGCCATGGAGCTTTAGTTAAGTCCAGATGGTAAGTAGGGCCTGGATACAAATTTAAGCATTTGATGCTACCGCAATGCTATGATTAGTTATTAACTGACAAAACAATCCTAGAAATTCTGATGTGAGACAGATGATGACACACAGATGAAACAGAAAAAACGTATTTTGAAATTAAAATTAAAACACATCATACTCTTTTTGTAATTTATGTAAATGACATTTATCTCAACTGTCATATATTATTATCGTCGGTTTCGTCATTCACTCCGGTCAGGTTGAGCTGTAATTCTCCACTCGTTCCTTAGACAGCTGGTCCGTGAACCACTGAACTACCTTCAGGTTCGGACTATGTTCCAGTGTCCGTGAACCTTTGAGTAGTGAAAGGTTTCATCTCGACCCAAATTGCAATAGCTGCGAATCTGTGGCACATAACCCAATGACAATTTTTCCAGAGAGGACAAATTTGGCGTAAGAGTTGCATCAAGGTGTGAGGGTAAATAGACACACCGGAACATCTTTAGAACCTTAAGGTTGGGCTCTGTAGGAGTTGAGCTATCCCACTTGTAGTTGAGGCATCAAAAATACAGAGAGACTTAAGAGTTTGTGATATATTTCCAAACACTTGCTGCAATGTTGCCGGATTGTTAGCATCAAGTGATTCTTCTTCGAATTTAATAATCAATGATTTCGTTGGGTAAGCCATTGAGGCTGGTCGGATCTCCTCTGTGCCACCGGAAGACCCTACCTCTACGATAAGCCCTTGGTGGGCTAGTTTCACAATCAATTTCGGCACTGGAAGAGCTAACTGCCGTGATGTATCTTCAGGTCGCAACTCCGTTGCCCGTGGAGTTGTCAAAGGTCCAAGAAGAACCATGACGGCTTCGTTCCATTTTTTGCAAACTAATCTCAATGTAAACAGCTCCTTTCTGCCTCCAACCATCCCCAGAATTTGGTGAAGCAGCTAGACCATGTATAAAAGTATAATTTAAAAACAAATACATAAAACTGGATGCCATGCAGTGATTAAAATACCTCTGGTGAAAGGTTGTCGAGAAATCCTACAATTCCATCTTTTCTTCCAGTTTGCTCCTTTGTAGCTGCTCCTTGTTGGAATGATTGAGGGTCCAGCTTCTTAGTTTGTTTCTCGTCCATCCTTTGCAAATTTTAAGCTATAAACAGAAAGAGGGATTGAACATTGGATGAGATTAGTAATTTAATTAACTACCATGTGTTTAAGTGCCTAAAGATAAACGATATTCTACCTGGGTCAATGAGTGTTGATTGTTGATGTGGCTTAAAACACCAGTTACAATGCGACAAATACAATAATTAAGTATTTAGAAAAAATTGCATTGTTCGTAATACCACAATGTGTGAAGTCAAATCGTAGCTGCATCAAATAACTAAGTATTACACGTCATGAAAAAGTCTAAGGACGCGGATTTCTCTTGAAGTAAACTACCAACTTGGGAGGCAATTTCGTCAATGATATTTAGCTTTGCACTTCGTTCAAGATCCGCACAATTTTAGAAAGCTTCTACGTTTGAGACTCATTTCATATAAAAATCAAACATAATCCAAAATTAAATTTCATACACTTCATACCATTCTCAGTAATAAACAACTGTGTGTTTCAAGGTGTAGAGGAGGAGCAAAGATGCACAAGGCAAGTTATAATGAACGGCATGTATTATTCGGAGAAAGTTGAATCCTCGGGAAATTTATTATGCTTATACGATGTGAGGAGGAAACAAATGGCGCAGGAGCCAAAACTACTGTCGGAAACTGACAGAAACGTTGAGATTTTGCGTAGACATTGCGTTTTTATGTGGAATGTTCTGCTAATTTTGGTTTTTAAATGTAAGTCCATCACAGGTATTTTTGAATGATTGTAGAGCCAAGTTAAATTGAATTTTTTTGCTTTTGCAATGGTTATCAAGTAAACCCTTAAATTTGTGTGCTTGACAGAACTTGAATGAATAAGTGTAAAGAAAATTTGGAATTAGACTTGAGAAAAAAGTAAGAAGTCACTGAATTAGGTAAGCTTTAGGACAAGAGCAATGACGTGGATTTGTCAACTCAGCTATCTTAACTAGAAACACAGGCATTCAAACAAAAAACATCACATTAAGAGCTGAACGGTTGAAAACAAAATAAATTCTGAAACATTCAAAAGCATGAAAATGATTATCGGTAAAATTACTATAAGGAAGAAAGCAGGTAATCCATAAACTTCTTGAGTTCAGCTTTCAGTTGGTCACATAAAACGAGTGTTGATTTTGTGTTCAAATGACATTGCTAACGACAAATGTTTCAGCTCTTCACGTTTTGTTGAAACCAAAGTTTATGAGCATGATTCTATGAACCAGAGCAATGAAACATGTGTGGATTGTTGCGCATTTAGTTTTATGATAAAAGTGGCGTGTATGAAAAAGCGTATAATTTTTATATAAAAACATCAAAGAATCAAGATGTTACATGCGAAAAAACATACAAAACACATCCATTCGATGATTGTATAAAAATTATTTCCTCGAAAACTAAAAGAAGGTGTTTAGCGTCACCAATCATAAGTTATCCTAGAAAGCAGGAATGAAACAACCATTACAAAATGCAATACATTTTACAATAAACAAACGACCAGATAGATGGAGGAAAACGTTGAAAAATACGAACACATGTGGGTTGACGTCTCATTTCCCTTTTTCTGGTTAAGCAACGCTTGCAAATAAATGAAGTGAGTTATGAACATCAGAATCTGCAATAGACTTTTGTCAACACACCATGAATATTGAGCATTTGGCGTGTTTCATCCCACAAAATATTGATTTGGCGTTCATTTCCAGTTGGAAGAAAGTGATACCCACGTGTTGGCAGACTGTGTCCGTAACTGGTAAGCTGTACTCTCCTTTTCTCTACCCACGTCAAATTCACTTGACATTTTCATAAAACAGGTTTGGAAGTTTGACGCTGTTTGAGTTTGACGGTTCTCCACATTATCCCACACCAGCAAAACGAGAAGATACCATCGTTTGGTTAACATACTTAGTGTTCGTTTCCAGTTTCTTTTTCTTCATTCATACCTAAGCAGCGCAAAAAAGCAGTTCTTGTTTACGTTTGCAGAAACCAGTGATAATTTGACGTTTATAACTCATTTATTCTACTATTACCCCAAAGATTTCAAAAAAACAGATTGATAGTACATAAGAGTGTGCTGGAAAAAAGAACATGGGTGAAATGATGGAATTCGAAAAGATTAACCCTACGGAGCAACTAAACCAGTTGGAAAAGTTGCACAAACTGGAAATAAAGCAGATCCGAAAGAAGTTGCAAAAAAAGGTGGATCGTCTGGGGAATCGTCAACATCTCAGGCAACTCATCAACCAGAAGGGGCAATCGATCTTGATGCAGGTTAAGCAGCTCCATCAAATTGAGAAATACTTTCTGGTGGAGAAATTCAAGTCTCTGGGTGAAACGCAGCAGCCCGAAACCGGGTAGAAAAAGGTATATTCCAAAACAGGAAAAATAAATGAAAGCATATAATATGTATGTTAAAACTATTCATTGTGTTTTAAAGGTGAAATAATCCATTCCATCGACGCGGTATACCAGAACACAAGAATAGAAACCCAACTCAATCCACCCCAAACCATTACCTCTATGAAGGTAATGATTTATTCCATAGGCAACTTCTTCACGTCTTCTTTTCATTTAGCATCTTCTTTAACTTCAAAATAAGTTTCTTTTCCAGATTCAATTAACTTTTCCAACATTATCAAAGACACAAAGCATGGTCGTTTAAAATCAGATGCTAGAAGCCTTCGCAAGGACGTTGCTACAGTAGTATTTCAACCTTTTGGAACAATCCTTCAATTTTCAATACTGAAATGCTTGGATGTCACGAGGAGAAAGTTTACCATGCTTTCTATTTTATCAGCATGGTAGAAATGGTTGGACGGCGGAAAAACACAAAGAAATGAAAATTTGAATGTTTATTCCCAAAAGCTTTGTTATGATCACTACCATAAAGATGAATTGTAAATGTGAAATTTGAAAAACAGCAACGCACTGTATTCTTTTCATAAACTCCTTCACCATATATATTATGAATTGCAAATAATTAACATGAATGAGTAAAAACGTATTTCAGGAAATTTAAGTTTTTTTAATCTATTATGATCAATCAGGCTTAAGCACTCTCATACAAAAGGAAAAAGTGGTTCTGGGTGATTTAACAGAGAGTAAAGTGCCAAACTGCTAAGAAAAGAGCTTCGTGATTCCCACTCCATGCAAGTAAAAAAGATTTCAAAGCGTCTCAATTTCAGGAATGGTTATTTCAGGAGGAGAACTTTCTCTCTTTTTCCTAGTACCGTTCGGTTGTGGATGTTACGTTCCTCCCCGGAAGGGGTTCTGTTGGTGAACTCTACCTGAAAATTAAGGAAGTACACCTGTGGCAACATGTTAAGTTGATGGAGGCTCAAGTGTCACGTTTCCACGAAAGCATAATAGTAATAATAAACAATTTTTGTTGGAACTGGGATCAACACTCATTTTCATGACAATATGCCTCCAAACATAGGCTTCTTGTGTGATCAGCATGGAGTAATGCGAATTTTCCTTTTTTGTGTAAAATAAATGAATAAATGTTTGATTTTTGTTGAATACATAATAGCTGACATCTGCATGACTCTTCAACATTCAAAATGCATTATTGTTTATAACAATTGAGAAAAGGAAGCCTAGTTCAAGTTTGATCTGAAAACAAAGAAACCAATCTTTTTTAACGGTGCCCATTTTCTAAACTAAATGTATCAAGTTTATAAAGCATCAGGAAAAGAGTGTACAAAATCTGATTTCGTAGTTCAACAAAAGAAAAATCGTTCTTGCAATCGTTTTCACGCGCATTTCAGTGTCATTCGACTAATCGAAGATGTTCATGATTTACACCCCAGCTTTCAAACATACATTCTTACCATATGTCGGATGCAGCATGTCAATTAATTGAGCAGTTAGCGCCTAATTAAGCAAACATATCGAGTGGCATTTCAAATAATTCACATGGATTTAATTGTGCATTATTCCATTTTCTGTTTTCGGGGGGCTGGAAGTAGAACTCCAAAAAAAATGTTGAAGCATCACTCGTGATTGCTCACTAAGGAGGATGTCAAACGTGCACAAACAAAGGGAGAAGAAAATGGGCATGTGAGTTGGGGAATGTTTCTCATCTATCCATGTCCTGAAAACGTTTTGTAGAGAGCAATCATCATCATCATCATCACCATTTCTATCACCCACATCTCAGCTAAAACGAGGAGCATGTGCAGCTGACTTTTTGCTGGTTTGACCATATCATATATATCATTATCTCCACCTAGAGCACACCACATTACAAATCATAGTACAAACTGAAATTTAATATTAGATGATGGGAATAACCATTCACTTCTGTAATATTCTTCAAAAATTTAGCATCGATTTTCACAATGCATGTAATTCGTTATTAATTCAATAACTAAATAAAAAGATGAACTCATCCAAATACTGAACAGCAATCGGACAAAAACGGCGTTCCCATGTCATTTACAGAAGAACTACTCAAATCAGTTAAAATTTCATTCATAGTTTGGTAACGGGCTGATAGAGTAAGGTACGACTAAATTTTAATTTTTGCTTAATAAATTCGTTGCAAACACAAAACTAAAAGCAGTGTTCTCACACAAAAAGACATCGAACAAAGCAGAATGAGCGTGAGTGGGACTTATCGTTTTAAACTATGCTGCTCGTAATTCTCATATGCTTTCCTGCCAGGGTTTAGTATAATCTCCCATGCGTTTGACTTGATTCAAAATAAATTCATTGCATAGCATGATATTCTTTAAAATCCAATTCACAAAAATGTCATATAGGCCAGTCTGTCATTTTTGATGCATCAAAACTTCAAGAATTGCCTGAAAAAAGTAGAGAAATGTTTTCATTCTATTTTTGCAATCACAAAACATTTGGGTATATGACATGCTTTGTACACGTGTCCATTAAATAAGACAAGGGTTAAAACACTAACAATGTCCTTTCATAAAAATGTACATGGAACTCAGTTTCATACAAAATATTGACCTTCAGCGTTTTGTCAATACTTCCATGAGTAATGCCTTTATATAGTTAGGTCTTTATACACTTCTCTGTTTAACAAAGAGTGACAGAAAAAAATCATTGTGAAATTGTAACAAAGGACGAAATCTTCAGGTAAGGTGAAAAGCAAGCTGGTCGATTTATCATAATATGCAGTAAAACCCAAAGAGTTTCCCGGCTCGATTTCCATCCATGAATTCGAAGTAAAGTGGCATTTCTTGAACAAATAATTCAGTCTATTCAATGAATCATGCTCAAAATGTCAAGCCAAAGCAATCGTTAATATAATAAACTATGCCTATGCTTTCATGTTACGTTCAACTGAAAGAAAATACAGTCTAGCAAACTCTCTGTCACAAAAACGTATTGCAAATGCATATAAAAACGTTTCTGCATGTAGCTGCTGTAGGAATCAACGTTGCTACTCATAGCTCCATTCCACATGACAAGAAATCTCGTGTGACAACAGTAATACGCAGTTTCTTTCTATAAAAAAGTGGCGAGGATGAAAAAGCGTAAAATTTTTATGATCTGTTTAACATTTAAAGTTTGGGTTTTTTAGTTCAAAACAACAAACTGAATATGCTTTGATGACTCCTTAGCATTCGCAAAGATCTATTGAATGCAGAAAAACAAGCTTGAGTTCAACTTCAAACTCAGAAAAAGCTTGTAACAAAAAACAGATCTTGTTGTGTTCTGTCGAGACTCGAGTCACGCTTAATATATCAATGCAGTAGCAACAACAAGTCATACAAGAGAGCATTGCAAAGTCCTTGAAATCCAAGCCCATGTCTCACCTAACCAAAAAAATCAGACACAATGCATGAGTCAGTGGAAATAAGGACAAAAAATAAAAAGCGTTTCTGTACTCCAGGAGAAGAAATGAGATGCGAGTATAATATGTATTCATAAAACATGAGTATATTGCATGAAAAAATGTGAAAAACAGTGTTTGTCAGCAATATTGAGTAGCATCAGTTATGAAATCACTAGATTCTTATGTCATTCATATTTTTCTGGAAGCTTCTCCAGGCTTGTGCGCAAATTAAGGCCCCCTCCAGTCTCTGGCTGTTGCTATCCAAATCTAATGAAATCATGTAAAATTATCAGCATCGAATAACCCAAAACGATGGCTCACAAAGAAAATTGTGAAATGGACAAAAAAGATGTAGCGTGTTATGTCGGTTGGGTCTTTTTCTGGCTCAACTTGGGTATTGAAACAGGATTCAACAAGAAATGCATAGCGTCTTCGTCTAAAGTCAAATGCAGCATATTTTCCCAAATACACTATGTCATTCAACATGTTCCAATTCTACCTGTCCTGCACCAATTCTTCTCGCTTTGATAATTCAAAATGATACTTTATCAACGACTAACCTAAAAGGGATTCTCGCAAGAAGGAAAATGTGAAACGGACAAAGAAGTATGTATCCAGCAATGTGACATCTTTTTTACTCCACTAGCAAAATACGGTTTCACCAAGACAAGCAATGCATTTTCTCAGATGTCCTCACTTTGTCATTGAGCGTGCCACGCCCATTCTTCTCGTTGAGTCAGCGGCTGAGAAGGTACGAGATTGAGTAATTCCTATTTTTAGCTCGCTGGATTTGCACAACAAGAGGGTACGTGCAGTTGTCACAAAAAAAAACTGAGAAAAAAGAGTTGTGGGAGTGTATATGTATTCCCCCTTCTCAACTACACTGCTTGTAGCTCACGCATGCTTTTTCTCGCTTCCTTGTGAAGTTCAATACAAATTCATATACGTGTGTTCTAATTCTCAGGCCATACGATCAAACTATGCATGGTTAGATTGACTCTTGCTGCTATACCTCAGCTAGGCAGGAAGAACTGAAGTACACTTTGGCTTGCTTGAAACCAAAAAGGAGCTTTTTCGTCGAGCGACAAGGAGAGGAAACTCTTTCACTCACATTTCGTCAGCCAAAGCCTGCAGTCGATTTGACTGCAGGCTGGACCTTCAACGTATTTTTTAGTTGCAACGTTCTCTGGGTCAATTTGTATTTAAAAAGTGGATTATTTTATTTACTCATGTGGTTTAATTTAAACTGAAAGTTATTTCCGTGAAAACGCTGGCTCTTTTGTGTTTTGTCACAAGTGCAAAGACGTTTTTGTGGAAAAATTTGGAAAATGGTAAGTCTCGATCGTTCAAAAGTTAATACAAGTTAAAATCCTTCAAGCAATATCAATTTCGTTTTTGCATCACATTCAAATCAAAAACAGTGATTTTTTACGGGAATTGTTCAAACAGTATGCAAACTGAGTGTTAATATGACTGCAAGAGAGGTGTCGTGCAATCACAGTAAACAATACTTTGGGATCGGCCTTTATTGTTGGTTCATGCAAGTCATATAAGTATCAAGTTGATATAATCTGTCGTTGTGTCAACTTTATATGCGTATTTGTTGTAAAAATTCTGGCATGGCATTAAATCCCCTTGAATTATAGAGTAGTTATTAATTCAGCAGAGTATTGTTAAGTACGGCGTGATGCAGCGCCAGGAAAATGGAGTATAGATCACATATACTCATACTGATTTTTGTTGAACTTTCAGGTTTCCTTTGATCACATACAAATTCCAGCTTGTATTTTTGGAACAGCCAATATCACATCATTTGACTGCAGGCTGGACCTTCAACGTATTTTTTAGTTGCAACGTTCTCTGAGTCAATTTGTATTTAAAAAGTGGATTATTTTATTTAATCATGTGGTTTAATTTAAACTAAAAAAGTTATTTCGGTGAAAACGCTGGCTCCTTTGTGTCACAAGTGCAAAGAAACTTTTGATGGAAAATTTGGAAAATGGTAAGTCTCCATCGTTTAAAAGTTAATGCAAGTTAAAAACCCCCAAGCAATATCGATTTCTTTTTTGTATCGTATTTGTATCAACTCCATACAAATTGTCATATGAGTGTACTATGTATCTTGATCGTATCGTATGGGAGGAATTTCAATTATAATTACGCATGTATATAATACGATTCTCACCGAGCAAATTTGTGTTTTCAAGATTTTCGCTACCAAACTCTTTGTTCGCCATTTGTATCTTATACATGAAACGAAAAAATAATGAGTCTCTTTTTTGCAATTTTACAGAGCTGCGTTACTGACATGCAAACCGGCTTGCCATTTCAAAGGAGAAGAGAGCTAGGGATTGATCATCCATGATGATGATGATGACATAAAGGTAGGTCAGCTTCCTTAAATTCTTTTTTCTTTCTTAGTACTTAATAGAGAACTAAAAATTTAAAAAGTGGGCATCTCTTGGGTTCCATACTTGTTCATAAATTGGATCTGATTACGAGTTTGATTTTCAGTAATTAAGTAAAACTATAGATTTTAGCTCTGCTTGAGTTTCCTTACAGAATACATTTATTGTTGTCAAATCGGTTTATAATACAACGAGATTTTTTAAATGTAAAGAACACTAAAATCAAACAACTTAATAAATATTATGGAATTACTACTAAACGCATTAGTTACATAAATTTTGTATGAATTTGTGGTTTTTTCCTTTTGAAGTTGTTATGACATATAACTTTTCTGCAGAGTTACGTAGAAAAAGTCAAATACGCTGTTTTTTCAAAATAATTTCACAAACGTAGATGTAGTTTGCAAGGTCAATAGTGTGAAATTTTCATTTCATATTTCCTTATAAATAAATTTCAGGTTCAGTTCTACGTCCGATTTGTATAGTTTGACCGAGAGGAGCAACAACAAGCCCAATATCTTCGTGCAGCCACTTTGGCCCCTTCAATCAGCACCTTTATCATCAAACACCAGAAAACTTAATTGGGTAAGTTCAACAGCATTTCAAGCATTTAAAATATAGAACTTTTAACTTCCCTTTTTTAAAAATAAAACTGCGATTCATAGTATCATTGCTGCACTATGTTTAGACTTGGATTCGTTTTTCTTATGTAGTTGTAGATGTTAATAATTTTTTTTCTTTTTTGTGTTTAAGTAACATGAATTGTAAATACGCCTACTTCAGCAAAGCCGTGGCCAACGAACCAAATTTTGCACATCCCAAGAAGCATCACTACAATCAGTTCGTTTCAAAAAATATTTATTATGATTTTAAGCATTTATTTAGAATTTAAGTATTAGATTTAAAGAATATATAAATAAGAACAATTTAAAAGCAGTTGATTAGGACAGCATTGAATAATCTCGTTGTGCCTAATGTTTTAAATCAGGAAACCGGCTTGGTTGATTTCATTATAGAAATTAGAGTCATATACTTAGCAAAAGTGTTATTGCTCTTCAATGTTGACCTGGCATGGTAGTATTTAAAGATTTAAGCTTCATATCTATAATCTAAGTGAATCTACAAGACTAAAATCATATATTGCAAGCCATAAATATCAGTCTTTCTGATGTGTAAGGTATTATAATAAGTGCAGTTTTTCTTTCAAAAGACGAGCATTTTCTTTTGCAAACAGTTATTTAGTAGCCATTACCTTCACTAAAGAAATAACCATTAAATTAGACACTGATTCTTACTCGGGTAGGGTAGGGACTTTGTTTAAGTTTAGGATAGAATAACAACTTAAATGCAGCTCACATCCAAGGTACGGGTGCTACATTTGGTTTTTTTCATTTTACTTCTGAGCCTTCTGATTATAAATTTTCTGTCCTCTTTTGCACTCAACTTAAACAAGGTGCGAAGTGAAAGTAGGGGAAACGATTAGTTTGTCTGCCAATTATTTTCGTTTTGAATTACTCCGTACTCATGCATATTTCAAAGTTGGAGCGAGCTACATTTATTACCAACATTGGTTTTAACAAAAAAACACTCAAATGTTTTAACAAAAGTCTTGCATAGTGTAGTAACAAAATATTATCACCTTGGACCGGAAGCTTTGCTTTCCCCAATTATAAAATTTTTAGTTGATGATTTGAAACAAATGCTTTGTCATTCACAGCCAAGGTATGTCTGTGAATGACAAAGCCCTACCGTTCAGAGCAATTTGGCTCATGTCAATGTCAAGATTTTTATAACATAGTTTTAAATTGTCTTCTGGTTTGACGTGACTGTTACCACGTCAATTTAAGAAACATAACTTTAATAAACAAAACTAAGATGTTCAGAAAAAAAGGCCAGAACAAAAACCCAATACAGCTTAAAATCAGAATATTTCTTTAAATCAAATTATAGTATGTCACAGCTAATATAAGGCTGGGACAACCTCATCAAGCATATTATATTATTAACTTATTGGGAGTTGGAGAAGAACTAGAACTCAAATGTAGGTGATCATTATTTGTCTCGTGGTCTGAGAACGAAAATATTTAAAAGGTGATGGTCTTTGATTTTAAGATGTTCATAGCGTCCTTAAAACCACCAACTCTCATCGAGCCACAGAACGGAAACGGCTGAAACAGCAATGAATCAATAGTAAGTTTTAAATGCTGGAAATTTCGGATTTAATTTCTTCATTTATTTGGACATCTGAAGAGCGTCGTTCACCTTGATCCAGAAAACACAATATGTAGCATATGTATGCTTCTCTGCCTCCGATATTTGCATGTATTTGAGTCGCAGACCTCCAAAAACTGGAGCTGGATGGCTCATTGCTTGCTGAGGTACTCGGATTTTGATAAGTCAGAAGTATGACATTAAAATAACTTCATATCTAGGCTCATCTATTGTTCTGGAGTGATAGGTTACAGAAAAATACATAGTAGTTTTGTATACTAGATAATACATCAATAAAGGGTGCCAGAAATTACCCGTTGAAAAAGTAAACAACGAATGAATAATATAGTTTGAATGCTTAGAGTGCAAATACTAAACAATGTAGAATTAGGGTTGACAGGAAGTGAGCCCAATTTCTAAGCTTGTAGCCGGACATTTAATTTCATGATTTCTGTGCTGATTAGGGCTTGAGTTAGGGAACGCACATTGTCGCAGCTTGGCTCATTTTGTGCCATATGCTTAAAAAGGCCTAAATAGCACTGACGTTGCAAACATTCATAATATCATTTATAAAAACTGCTTCTGGTACAAAATCTTGTCAGAATTCCGATACGACTTTTAAAATAGTGAATGGTAAAAGCTTGACTCTTTAAAAACATAAGATTGCAGGTTAACTCAAAGGAGTCGCACTGGCTGAGAGTAACGCATTAGGCTCACGGCAGGCTCCCCAGACTTTGGGCGGCATGTTCAGCAGTGGCATTTTTCTTTGTTGAGCAAAACATCAGATGTTATTTTGTGTGTAAAATTACCAAAACAAAAGAACAAAGAGCCTAATGCGTTACTCAGCCAGTGCGACTCCTTTGGATTAACTTATGAATAATTAATTCCATCTGATTTATACTATGTTTCGTAAATTGATGGGATTGAGGGTTAAAAACAGGGAATTGAGATTTTGCCATGCATAAATGGAAATGTCAACTACAGTCAAGGTACGCCTGTGGCTACTTAATTAAATCTATAAAATTGAAACACACAAATTCATAGTATTAATGAACCAAATCATATCAATTCTCATTAATCTACAGTCCGCCAAACAAGGTGATTAAGACCTCAGCCCTTTTGCAATTCAGATCTCAAGCTGATAAGCTTCTGATTTATCGAACTAAACTTTTCTGCGTCCAATCCAACTTGCGCTTTGAACAGTTCACTCAGTTGGGCAATCGCAGTTTTTGAATCTTTCACTTCGGCTTCACACTCAACAAGTTTAGCGTTAGTAATTTCAATAATTTTAGATTGATTTTCAATCAACTGATTTCGACCATTTAGTTCAGACTCGTAGTCGTTTTTGGATTTCTCAAGCTCAATCACTTAAGCTTGTAGTTGGTGAAACTCACCTCTTAGTTTGTAGTGATCAATTGCAAGGGATTGTAATTAAGTAGTTCACTGCTGCTGGGAATATTCTGATCCATTTTGTGTCGAAGGCACAATTTCCTTCCGTTTCAACGGATAAAATTAGTTTGATCAGAGGTTGAAACTACATTTGTTGTTAAGAAACGAGAAGTTGGTTCCTTTTGTTTTCCAGTAAAGGATAACAGTCTTAGGAATGCATTTGGGGATAATTTCTCAGATTTTGTGGTTCGGCCATTATTTGAAACTGCCGCCTTATACCTAACACTCTTATACCTTGAACAAAGGTCATTGATTTTTCCAGTCCTCTTACAATGCAACTGAACTGAGATCTTAACACAGCATCTTCAAAGACTTGCAGCCTCGGGTATAGATAGGGAATATCTTTACGGTTATTAAACAATGTAAGTTTAATAACCTTTTGTTGAACAAATTGTAAAACGTTTCCTACAAACCCAACATCAACAATATATACCAACAATTGACGAATTAGGGACGAAAATAGGCACGCTGTGCTGTTCTCCCGTGTGGTTTCGCAAGTGCGTATTCATTTGGAAAATGGTTCGGCCCGTTTTTTGAGTTGAAGTAGTTTGGAAGAGTGAGCTCCCATTGGGTCTCCCTTTTCGCCATCTATGAAAACTGAGGTTTCGTATCACACACTCTCCCGGGGTTTCCCTCGTAATCGTGGGTGATCTGGCGAATATTCAAGCTTTTCTTGGAGTATAAAAGTCGTCTACAGCCACCCGTTGCAAGGAAATCAAGTCAGCTGTTCTAGAACAGCGACAGACATTCTGCATATTGTTACCGATTTAAGATTAGCCTTCTATGCCATTTGTTATGAAAGTAACGATTACGGGTGTAAAAATGAATTACGCAACATATCTCTACTCAGGTACAGTAGGAACTTTGCATAAATTAAAAAACGGCTGTAACAGCGAAGAATGAATAATTGGGTTTGAATGCTTGGAATTTGCTATTTAGTTTCTTCACATATTCGTACATTTGAAGAGCGTCGTCCACCTTGATCCAGAAAACACGATATTAAGGATACAGATGCTTGTCCACCGCCGATTTTTCCATATATTTGAGTCGCAGAGCTCCAAAGACCTGAAGCTGGCTGGCTCGTTGCTGGCTGAGGTACTCGGATTTTGATAAGTCAGAAGAATGACATTAAAATAACTTTGTATCTAGGCCCATCGATTGTTCTGGTGTGATAGGTTATAGAACAATGCCTAAGTAATTTTGCATAAAAGACAATGCATCAAAAATAGGGTGCCCGAATTTACCCTCTTTAAACGGTTGAAAACGTAAGCAACGAATGAGTAACTACTCAAACTATACTAGTATAGTTTGAAGGCTTAGAATGCTTACTGGACTTCCGGTTTTAGCCACCTAATCATAATATTTCAGGTTTCATAACCACATTTTTTAACAGATTTAGTCTGCAGATAAAAATCGTTGGAATACATTTCAATGTCTTGTCTGTATTGAATTATCAAATACGAACATTAAGCTGCATAACCTACATTTGCTTTAGCTCACAAAAACTTTCAGGCTACGGTCCTGAAAGTGTAGCAAAATGTGGTTGAAAGTATAAAATGATGAATATGCAGTCTCCGCACGGGAGAAAGTTTGAAACTGAAGAAGTTTCCTATTTTGCTAAAAATGAAAATAAATGTTCCATGAACTGGGACATATTACTGGGTAATATGAACAAAAAGAGCTCCTCCGTTCAAATCCATTCATGCAAATATTCAGAATTAATGTAACTAAAGGAACTATAAAGTACTTACCGTAGTTTTTCTCTTCTATCGCTTCTGTAGTAAACATGTTTTAAAGGCTGCAATATTTTTGCTGCATGAACTCTTATAAAATGAGCATAACAAGTCAGTTTTAACAGTTAAGAGTAGATTATCAGGAGGCAGCAGTTGAATTTTCAGTTGCCAATGACGAAATGTCAATATAAAATTTAGAAGCAAAGCTGGTTTTGACAACTTCTAGTTGGCAAACTTTTGTTTTCAGCTACAAAAGTTTTAATATGTGCAATATGACGCGAGAGAGTATGTACCACTGCCAAGCATTTTCCACTCGTGGTACCTATTCGATGCTCCTAGTATAAAAATGTTAGATATGCAGCTTTTGAACGGTAAAAGGTTGGAAGCTAAGCAGTGACCCATTTCGCTGAAAGGTAGATGCTAAGCAAGTTTCCTATTAAATTTGCACCAACTAAAAGTTGGTTAAGTTATTGAAACAAATCCATAATAGTGTAAATTCAGAAAGCTTGTCTGATATCTAACTTTCTTTCTCGCAGTAGCAATTTCATAGAAATGCTTTAAATGAATATTATGTCGCTGTATGTGTAATTTTATATGTAGCTCACTATAGTCATATATCAATGTCTAGTTTCGGAAAAGGATTTACTTCCGAGTTCAGGGAGTAATCTGCATAATTTATTGCACCGATTTTATGTTCTACTTTTCTTAAAAAACGTTAAGGGTCGAATAGTGTAAATGATTGAAGGTACAACCATTCATTCTAGGTCCTAGCTGTTTCTATCATTAAGAAAAACTGTTAGATGAAATTTGTCATAAAATTGTTATGCCAAATTTCAATACCACAATTGAGACATAATAATATTATGAAACAGGTAAAGGTGAAGAGATAAGCAGGAAATAAAAAGTTATACTTTACGCATTTAGAACATAAATTTTAGGTGTTATAACAGATAGGATTCTACGAACATAGAAAAAGGTATCTTGGAGTTTTATGTAAAATATAATATAATGTAACATGTAAAAATTAGATGTGGTGAAAATAAACGTTCTTTCATGATGTTCCTTAAGTTGAGCGTAAAGAAACAATGATGAAAATATGTGGAAGTAAAATTAAATCCACAATGGTAAATAAATGCGTGGTAGAGTAAATCGGAAACATATCCGTCTTTATGCAGATGGTTTTTTATTTCCGTAATAATAAAATTTCGCTCGGCATCGTATTTGCAATTTACATGTTAAATTAGCATAGGTTAAGAATTAAATTAAACTGGTACTAGCATTGTAGTTATTTTTAATAATACTTAAGTATTTGACACAGATTTTTTTAGTGGAGTGTTATGATGTACCTTTTTAAAATTAAAATATGAAAATTGTATCACAAAATATAATACTCATGAATTACATTGTATTAAATAATTTTCGCATGTTGGATTCTACGTGTAATACCTAAATAAAAATGCCATTCAAATAAATAAATAATTCAAACAATTTTGTCTGCAAACTCAAGCTCTTTCCCTGCACAAGCACAAAAGTTTATTGAAATGTATTTCATAAAATATTTCATACACAATACATCATTCGTTCTTCCTCATCACAATTACATGCAAAAGAAATGTCCAGAGAATGTAGAAATACTGGGAAAATACTGGGAAAATGCTCTCATCTCATTTGTAATTGCAATGTATTTTTATTTCAACGACACATGTAACGCTCATGCCACACAAGGTGTGAAAACACTCACAATTTCTCTTGTATGAAGAGTATAAAAAATCATACCTTGACCAACGCATACATGGCAATCATGTCACGATTCTATCATAATTCCGTTGTTAATCATTTCGATATGGCGTGCAACCAAAACAAAGAAGGCCCAAGCTTGAAAACATTGGAGTGGAGAGCTCAATAGTCTGGTAACTTTAGCATGGGCATTCAAATGAACGAAACAAATATTTAGCATGGTATTGAGTTTACGCATACATGATAATTCGTATATTATAGTGTATGTCGAGACTCGCTTTCAATTCATTGACGAAGATATATAAGAGGATTTTATCTCCCAACAAATTGATAAACATTATGTAGTTAAATGAAACTTCCCTGGATTACTTTAAATACAGTGAAAGAATGGAAAGTCATAAGTTCATTCACCTTACTTTCATAATAAATTGGCAAAAAAAATTCTCAGGGCGCCCCAGTTCAAGAATGCTCTCGACAAGCTAAAAACATTTGCATATATTTCATAAACATCCGCATCCTGGCCAGCATTAAAGTTAAAAATATGTTTGAAGGATAAAGTGGTCGCGTAATACAATATCAACGAGTTGCTGAAAAAAAACAAAGAAAATTGTCCTCATCGATGCAAAGATTTTTTACTTTTGGTTCATTGCTGCACCAGAGTTTTACAGATGTCCTGGAATATATGCATTACAAAATTTATTTTCAGCATGATACCAAATCATATTGAATACTGCGGCAATGTACAATCGGCAGAATGTTAGATCATTCAGGCTAAAATTTCATAATTTACGCATGCCTAAGAAATGGTAAGTTTAACTCCATAAAATCCTCTACGAGCAGCATTCTCAACGATCCGAAACAGGAGCAATATAAACTTTCATTAGGTTTGAGCTAAGTACAAGCGTGTAGCGTCTTTGTGTGTGATACTGCTCCTTCCTCCAACTTATTTGAATGAATCATGCTCAATAGGTACATGATATATATATACTTTTCGTTTACTTATGCTTTCAAGTTGTAAGTGGAATTGGATTCAATTTTATGAGGAAATAATACAATTAATTACGTCAGTTTCAAGAATGCCATTCTAATGCATAATGATAGCGATAAATACTTTTTGTTGAAAATATGATCAAGGCTCATATTCATGATTTTATGCCTCGAAACTTTTAAAAGACTTTTAGTGTAGTCAGAATGGAATAGTGTTAATTTTTTTAAATGAAGGGAAACAAAATGCATACTAACTTAAACGATTGTTTGATTTTTGTTTAATCCATAATAACAGGCATCCGCATGACTCAACATACAGCATTGAAGATGCGTTATTGTATATGAAAACTGAGAGAAGGAAGCACAGCTCAAATTTGGAGCTAAACCAAGCTTTGTACAAAGACAAATGATTTTTTATTACTTCCACACTTCAAATCATGCTGTGTATATCGAGTACATACAGTTGCAGAAGCACACAAACTAATGATCACAAATTTGTTGTTGAACAAAGAATGTTTTTCACGGGCATTGCAAAGCCACTCGACTCATATCAAATATTCATGACCCCACAACACAGCTAAGAAATTACATGTAAGTGAATGGAACCGATTCGAGAAAGAAAGCACAAGAAAATGGTAAGAATGCGATGTGCTTGTGTTTGCTACAAAGCTTCTTGATATTATTGTCAAAAATCACTCCGGATAAACGTAGCTCTGATTGTAACGAAAATGTTTACAGGATTTTAAAGACATGTCAGTCTAGATTTTCGGGTTTTCTTTACTCTAGTTTTCTGGAGAAATAATGACGATGAATTAAATGTCTTTTAAAACCTCTGGGGGCAAGGATTCAAACAAAAATTATTTTCACCATATGTCGGACACGCAGAATGCCAGTGTACAGTTTAGCAAACATGTCGAGTAGCATTTCAAAAAACTCATCATGAGTTCAACTTATGCATTAATTATTTTCAGTTATTGGGAGGCTTAATGTGGAACTCCACAAAATAATGTTGGAATTTTACTCGTAAAGCATAAGCCATACGTTTGCTCACAAAGAAGGATGTCAGACGTGCACAAACAAAGGAGCAGAAGTAAATGGGCTTGTGAGCTGGAGAATATTGCTTATCGATTCATGTTCTGAAAGCGTTTGGTAGAGAGCAATCATCATCATCACCATTTCTATCATCAGCATCTCAGCTAAAACGAGTAGCATGTGCATCTGACTGGGTGCTGCTTGGATCATACTTAACATTTTCGTCTCATCCATCACACCGGATTACAAATCGCAGCACAAACGTCGTCGTTTTAATTCCAAATTATTTTCTTTGGATGATGGGAATAAAACAATGTAGGATACAATTTGTGTTTGCAACAGCACATAGTGTTGTAAACACAAATTGTCGGGAGGAAAGACGGCCCTTGCATGCAACGTATTCAAAAATCATGTGGCGGCTTCCGAGGTCAACAAAAACATTACGAGAATTATCCCAACGTATTTAAAAAATTATAGAAACCCAAAATTCAAGGAAACGAAAGTAACTAAAAATAAAAACAATCTTCAACTCTGAACTCTGCTCAGATTCTGGTAGCAGAAATGGAACCATCTCTTCCAAAATGATGCTATATGGAGAAGCGAAGAACCAAAAAACACTGCAATTAGAATCGACATGTTTAACAAATTTAACACGATATCATTAGGACAAAGTAGTGTTTTTAGCAACACAAAAAGACTTCCGAGCCAGGTAGCAATTAGAAACAAAAGAGTAATGAGAAATCGCCGAAAGTTATTTCGGTTTGGAGGATGTATATTGAACTGGACGGAGTGAGAACCGACTAGGTCCATGTCTAGCAGAAATGGCGGAACTCTTCCAAACAGTAATCGGTACACTTGAAGTCCATAAAAAACCCATGGGGTCACGATTGAGTTTTTGTCGAAGTCTTTCGTAAATTTAAGACTGGTAGGTTAACCAGTTTCGATTTCATGGTTGTACTCGTTGAGGCTGTTTAGTTGATATGAAGTTAACTTTAAAGACAAGCCTACTCTGACACTTGAACAATAATGAAGGAAACAATTTGAGTTAAATCAGAACGTTTTTCAAGAGTCAATTTGACTCTGTAAATGTGTTTTCTAGTACGAATCACAAAACGTAGAATAGCAAATTAGTGCAATTGAACAAAATGGTTTTCAAACATATAGGACACGTACAGCGTATTGCAGGAAGTAGTTAGTCAAGATTTAACAAGGAACGTGCAAGCAAACGAGAAACAAATTATATATTTTATAAGAGAGGTATTACTAAAAGGTTCTAGAACCAGCCGTATAGTTAACAAAATTGAGAAACAATGAAAAACAATAATAAATAGGAAGAAGTAGTGTTTCCAAAGTGATGGTACAAAAGTTTGGAATATATACTTATGGATTTCCAGGAAGCAAATATTTTTACAAGCAATTTTTAATTTCAAAATTTGAAGTCGGAAAACTGTTCAATTTTGAATAGAACCTAATTGAATAAGTAGAGCTTTCGGACTCTCCGCATTGGATCGTCACGTCTCAAAATTACGTTGTTAAAACAGCGATCCAATTTTAAATGATTGTGACAATATAGCTCATATGGCGGTAAATGGGTAAAACAAAATAAGTAATGCATTAGATTATAGTTGCCAGACGTACTACTTTTCGGGGTCCAAAATTGACGAAAGTAGTACAGTACTACTTTGAAGGAAACCGTACTACTAGTACTACTCTCATGAAAGAAGTTCTTGCGAGAACGTTTTTATTTAAGTTTGTAGTTGTACGCGAATATTAATTCATTTTTTTGTATATATTTTCGTTTGTTGACAAATTTTCTAATATTTCCCTTAATGTATTGGATTTTTCATCCAAATTCGGTCATTTATAAATGTAACTTCCACGTTTTGAATGAAAATTGTTGTTCAAACACATATATGTATTTCATATATAAAGCATTAAAAATTGAGTTGGATCATTTTGAAAGAGCGCTCAGCAACAAAATAGTTAAAGGTTCCAGCTGGAAGTTTTCATTAACTGTTTGGAGTTGAAGTTGCCCTTTTACATCTCGTATTTCAGGAAATGCTAATGTTATCAACATAAAGCCTAATAATCTGTTTCTTCAAAAATAGGTGCATTTTCAAAGTGATGGCACTTTTCCCTATCTCGGATTGGAGTTTTGGCTTAAACATTTTGGATTTTCAAACGTATAATCCAGTCAGTAACAGTTTGTTCTGTAAACTTTGTATTGATTTTCGTAAAATATTTTTTTCACTGAAAGCAAACGAATAGGTGCAGTTCTAAGCATATGTTCACAATTGTCAAGAATAACACAGGCACAGGAAAAATTTTCTCGGCTTCTGGGATAGGATCAAATTTATTTCAGTTTAAAAGATAGCTCCTGCAATTAAATACAGTCAACTCTCGACATACGAGCACCAAATTTAAGGGCAACCTCTTGCGTGTGGAACCCTGCAAACCTGCCTTTCAGATTTCAATACGTTTTGACTCTTTTGGTATAAGTAGAGCGCTCCACAAATGGATGTAGCTTTCCTCTAAATTGTTTATTCCATAGGTGAAAGCAACCTCGGTTGCATGCATAAAGGAACAGCATGCCGTGCCAGCTCATCTGCAGCAACGGAGCGGAAGCCATTCTTCAGAAGGAGGATGTCCGCTGAACCTTCTCATGCATGCAAACGAGTAAACGGAATTGCGATTAAATAATAAAATAGGGGAAAACACGCGAATCTCCTATTCACACATTCACATGTGTAGAAAAATCTTATTAGTTCCCACCACTCCGAGCCAATCCAATCCAATGTCTGGGAAATAATATATTCCGTTGTTGCAAAACTCTGTGCAAAAGAAACTATGAAAAGAAAATGAGGATAATTACTATAAATCTTTTAGTGCCACTTGTCTCACAAGAACTGCACCCTGAAACACAGCCGGTGGTAGGGCTATAAAATGTATCTACTCATTCACCCATTTCATGAGTCTTGGATGCAAAAGTAATAATACTCAGGAAATAATGAAATTGTTTTTCTCTAAGACATGAATTCTCGTTTCACAGTTACAATTCTTTTTTTAAAGTGGAAAATAAAGGGATCCATTTTCCGAATGAAGCCAAAACCAAGCCAAAGCCATACTAACTTTAGTTCACAATCCTATAAAGCTTCTTTTCCTAGGATGAGATGCGATGATGGGATGTGCATGGGATATAGATGGAATGGAAGTCTGACAAGGAGAAACTCAAATAGTTTTCTTCTTCTCCTCTTTGCAGGAGAAAGCTTGCTGATCGAGGTTGCATAGTATTTGGCTTCTGTTTACGCTGTAGGATACTTTGGTATTATCCACCGCAATGAATAGAGGGGATCATCTTATGATAAAATACGTGAGAGCCTTGAGAACCTAATGCATGATATTGTGGTTTTGGAGGCGATAAAATACAAAATACATCAAAAAAAAAAAAAAAAAAAAAAATAAAAAAAGAAAAAAAAAAATAAAAAAAAAAAAAAAAAAAAAAAAAAAAAAAAAAAAAAAACAAAAAAAAAAAAAAAAAAAAAAAAAAAAAAAAAAAAAAAAAAAAAAAAAAAAATAAAACAAAAAAAAAAAAAAAAAAAAAAAAAAAAAAAAAAAAAAAAAAAAAAAAAAAAAACAAAAAAAAAAAAAAAAAAAAAAAAAAAAAAAGAAAAAAAAAAAAAAAAAAAAAAAAAAAAAAAAAAAAAAAAAAAAAAAAAAACAAAAAAAAAAAAAAAAAAAAAAAAAAAAAAAAAAAAAAAAAAAAAAAAAAAAAAAAAAAAAAAAAAAAAAAAAAAAAAAAAAAAAAAAAAAAAAAAAAAAAAAAAAAAAAAAAAAAAAAAAAAAAAAAAAAAAAAAAAAAAAAAAAAAAAAAAAAAAAAAAAAAAAAAAAAAAAAAAAAAAAAAAAAAAAAAAAAAAAAAAAAATATTATTAGTCCATTCTTCTTCCGTTCTGCCTTCAGAGTTGCGTCCACAAAGCTTTCCGGATGTATTCAACCACCAGATTATTACGTACAGTTTTTCCTAGTAAAAAGTGCAATGCCGAAATATAAGAGTTATAAGGTACTTAAAATAAGTAATAGAT
>LJIJ01001515.1:0-42293 GCA_001718145.1 Orchesella cincta
CACGTTGCAATGGCTATTAAACACCGGTTTGAAGTAAGACAGGAAAGAGTCAAAGCGATCGAGCAAGGACATAATGCTGAATTAATTTGTGAATCAGAACAACTGTATTATGGATTTTAATTGACAAAATCGCCCAGTTTTGATTTTAAAGCATTAATCTTATTTAATTATTAATAATTATTATTAACATGAGTGGAAAAACGTAAAATCAATAATTTGCATTAGTACGAAACGCCAGAAACGCGAGTTTTTATGGTAAAATTATTCTTTAGTAGCCGTAAAAGGTAAGATAGGTCCGTGGTTGTTTGAAGGTTGTAGTGCTTACGTTGAAACGTATAATCGTGTCTAGAGAATGTAAAAATTGTGATGACAAAGGTTCGACATCTTAATACCGCTTTAATGGACTTAAAGTGTTTCTTGGATTAATACTTTCAAATGCTCATAAACTGAGTTCTTTTAGAAATTGGGTAAAATAAAAGCCAACAAATAGTTTGGAAAGCCGAAACGGCTAACATTACAAAATTTCGAGATAGGTAATATCGGTTGTCGTGTCTGTATGGCTGCCTTAAAGGAAAGTTTTCGCGAGCGGCATTCAAATTACTCGTATACTTTCATTTAAAGTAAGTTAAAACAATTTGCTTATTGTTAACCAACCAACTTTGAAATATGAGAATATGAAAGCATATAGCCTGCATTCAACACATAACTTTTAAAATACAAACTTTCACAAAAATTGCTGAAATAGTTTTAAGTGGAAAGATGTGCGACGTACCCCAAAACAGAAAACCGAAAGACAACGCGGAAACGTTGAAGGACAAACGAAAAACACTGGAATGGTATGCCGTAAAAAACGTTATATGCATGTTCATTTCACAACTCGACATGCCGCTTTTCCGTTTCACAAACTGCGAAAACTCAGAAAGCATCCTGTTTCCTCTAGCACTGCCAATAACTACTACTCCTACCCAATTATTTCACTTTAATTGGAGATGACGTCAGCATAATAGTTGGCAGTTTTGTACAAGTTAGGGAAAAATAAAGTTGTTGTTGTGAGTTAACTTAAATTGTCTCAATTGCTGCCATCATGTCATTTATCATATTTTATTATAAAGAACAAACAAGTTGTTTACGATTCATAAAAAAGTTATTGAACTCCTCTGCAAAATATATATATTCTTTCGAAAACCTTTCCTAACAATAATGATAATTCATGACAAGTAGCAACTACCAAACTAACTGAAAAATTAATTTTCCAAAGCCTTCCCTTTGAATTTCAATTTGAATTCAATCAGCCTCAAAGACAAAAGAGGTGATGCTGTGAGGCCATTAAAATTCGAGTGAATGTAAAAAATGATTCCACACAACTTCACATCCCATCCCAATCACATCAGCATTATTGTCAATTCGGTTGTGGTTTGGATCATGATGCATCTATAAATCATCTCATTGTCAGTGACATGATCTTCCCATTCGGAATCTTTGGGGGGGGGGGGGTTATTCGTATCCTGCCTATGGATTTGCATTTAAATGTTTGGTGAAATGTGATGTGAAGCGGAGAAGAGACAAACAGGCTACATTCATTCCTCTACACTTAATACTCTTCCCAAAATTTATGAGCTTCATTCCTTTTTTTGCTAAAATATCACTTGCAGAAATCCATATCCAATAATAATCTGGCGTTTTATCATCATCTCCATTCACGTTTGCACAACACAACACTGTGTGTTGGTTAATGCTGTAAAAATATCATGCTGGGATAGTGGCATCAATAAACAATGGTTTATCGCTGCCGCGAACCCGCATTCTTAATTGATGGAGGTCCACTGTTATACTACACGCGTTTCGCTGTCACAAAACAAAGCAGATGTTCCGTCCTAACTAATAGAGTTCTCACACAGCCGAGATTTGCCAGCTAGGCAAAATAAATACAAATGTTGAACTAGGAGGAACTGTCATTTTCATTCGCAAAAAAATAAATTAAGAATGGTGAACGCTAAATTGAGTCCCGATATCAAATATCAAACCAAACCAAAAACAAGTCTAGTTCCCCTCTTCTCGTTTCGTGCTGAGTTTTGCAGCCAAAAAAGTAATTGCTGGTAGCCTTTTAGCTTCCATTTCTCACCGCAACGAGAGGGACGAAGTAGAAAATGTTTAATATATGTTAGAAGCGTATGTAGTCTTTATAGTAGATGATTATCTAAAGTGGAACATTTTGCATTGAATTGGGCATTTTTTCTCATTTGCATAAACTGAGCACACACATCCAACTATTATATTCGGCACCAGGTACGCAGATTTCGTAAGTTGATGTATTGTTTTACGGAAAAACTTCTCCTCACCAACTAAATTCTAGCCTTTGTCCCTCACTAATTTAAGAACCTGCTCATATTGAATGCATTGATAATTCACTTAACATATGAAAAGTGAAGTATGTAAAACCTTTTGTCTCGGACTTCAAAGTTCATTTGCTGGGCTAAAATCTTAGCTGTGTGCAGTTTAGTGCAATTTCTATTGTAGAGCTAAAGTCAGAGAAGCATTGATGGAAACGGGATTGCATGCGGTATGGCTTAAGGTGCTATCGCATGAGATTGTGGATGGCTTAGTTTAGTTGAGAGCTGAAGGATTTACGCAGCGATTACGGTTTTGAGCTTATGAAAAGAAGTTAATTAACCGACTGCCTCCTTGCCTCTTTTTGCTCCAAACTGCAACTTTTCATCTGTCTTTTACGGAACCAGGAATGGGTGTGAGCGCAAGTGGTTGTGTGGATTGGGTTGGCGGACAATGTTAACAGTATGTACATGTTATGTAATTGCTAATTACAAATAGTTTTCTAGCCACCACCGCCTCAGAAAGTCTGGGGTGAAATGGCTGTTAATCAAAAATTTCAGCATGTCAAACAAATGTCGAACCAATCAAAAAAGTTGAGTTGTGCAATTCCCTCGTACAAAAAAACATGGAAAATGGACCAACGCAAACAATTCCAGGAGAGACGCTGAAACCAAAATCCCAGAAAAATCCTCTGCCAATATGGGGAGTGATGTGTCGTGCAATATGTTTTTTACTTTACATCAATCACTGGATCCCAACGAAAAAACGAGTATGACTATGACTCATATTGCAGAAGCCCACCATGTTTTTTAGTCGCATAATGAGAGAGATGATGGCAAAGAAGCAAACCAGTAGCATATGAATGAATCTAACTTCTCAAAATTACCTAATATTACCTCAGCACGCACTTTTGCCTCCAGAACAAATCATTACACAATTTTCCCCTGCTCAACTTTCTCGAAGCAATCAAATTCTTTAAGCATTTGATTCATACTCAAATCCTAAAGCCAACTCTCTTCGCTCTTATTGCCCTACTCTTGAAATGAATGATAACAGTGAGCTCGCTTATCGCCTTATCATTTTAAGCTGCATGTAACATACTACGTGCTCAACATACTTTGCTAGGCAAATAAAACATCCAAAATGTCCACTCCATAACACACACCATTACCACACACATTGATAGTTGCGTTTTTCGTGGGCAGTTTTACAAAGACGCATTTTTGTTGACTGATTAACTATATTGGGAGATCATGCTATCTGATTTTCCGTGTTGGACTGGCATCGTTGCCATGCCTCAAGGATTTATTAAGTTTGTAATAAAAAAAACTTCTTTCGTTTGCGGTTCTGATCTTTCAGAGGATGTATATTTTTTCATTCTTCCCTTTTACACCCATTTCTACTCCCTGCTTACATACACCTATTTACTAAGGTATGGTCTTTTCTTACGATAATATTTATTAATGAAGTGAAGATGAATATCTTTCCAGAAAAGGAGTCTGTCTTGCTTCCTCCAAAGATCCTCAAAACTGGCGATGCGTACGGGACGTTTTACTAAATTTCCTTGACTAGTTGGCTGCTACCAAAAGCTAGCCAAGCCACACGCCTACAAATCTCCAGCAGTCCGAGCTTTTCTTGTGAACTTGAATAAAACATGGCGAGTGAAAATGGTACTGACAGAATTAATGCTGTCCATTTCATCAAAATCTCTACGTTGCATGCAGCAAGCTCATCCATTCCATGTACGAGTATGGTCTAGTCCAGTCCAACACCTAAAAAGTAATCCTTCTTTTGTTCATTTCATTACGTATTGTCTTCATGTTTGAAAATATATCATGCTCTACGTTCGTAGGTACGCCAAAATCTTCACAAACACAATTTGTAAATGGACTGCTATCAGCTAGATGTGCTCCTGCAGTTGTAAATCTTTAGCTAATTCTTTCGTCGGCTCCATATATGCTTCCAATTTTTTTTAAATGCTGCTTCTGCTACCCATTTCCTCTTGTGCAAAAACAGGTGGTGTTTTCCCAAATATGCACACAAATTATGGACATGATGACTAAAAAACCACATGTTCAGTCATTTATGGAGCTTTGGCTTAAACAACTTAAGGAGCAGCTCTGAACAGCCTCCCAGTCCTTCATCATCATTATAATATCATCTCATTTGAGACGACGACATGAGCATGTTCGCAGCAGCTTACAAACATGAACAAGATGAACAAGTTGATGATGATGATGATGATCTCTGAAAAACACAGCAAGACAATGCTCTCCATAGGAATATCCTGATATATTATTACGGAACATTGTGTAGCATCATCACTTAATCGTTTATTCTACACGAGTGAAATGTACGTACGTTTAGTGACAAAAACGGCAACTAATTATGCACCTCATTTCATTTCAGCAGGAGCTTCTGTCTTGCATTCCCTGCCTTTTTCTTGAGCAGAAAAGTATTCTAAATAAGCAAGTAAATTATGCAGTTTGCTAATGAAGCCAGAAGCGAGGTTTAGCTTGCAGCGCAGCGTTATCATAATAAATGAGTCCACCAGCAGCAGTCTCGTCTTGTCGTACATATCTTACATATCTTACATCTTAGATCATTCCATCGCAGTAAGCTTCCTCATTTTCATCAAGTGCTCAACCGTAAGATTACTCAAGCTAAGCTTTGAATGCTGCTGCTTCTTCGTCTAACATTTAAATGCATTGCATCATTCCATTATGTCAGGAAATGTTTAATCTTATCATCTATTTTGCTCCAGTGGGGAAGAGAAGAACAACGAAATAATTTTCTGAGCACGATTATCCCTCGTTCCTTGCGAGAATGCTCCTACTTTTGACTTTGACTAGAACTCAGCCAAAAATACCATTTATCCCGTCCATCCAACCAGCACAATGCGAGAGCAGACAGCATGGCAAAAATTCCCTCTTTTATTTCATAGCATGCTCCAAAGACGTGAAACAGCCAAAGCCAAGGTAAGTTTTAGAGCCTCATCATCTTCATCAGCAACATCATGCTAAATAATAATGATTATTAAATCATAATGTGTTACAATATCTTCTTCAAAAAGTATGAATAAGAAAGGCAAACACTGGCAAAACGAATGAATTTACTGCTCAATCCAACCAAACTGTATGCTTATGAATATGTTTACATGACTCGCCTGAACTGGACATTCAAGCCACAACCCTTTATACACACACCTTGATAAACGCTTGGTCATCCTGAGGTCGAGCATCACATCATAAATATCTGAAACTGGCCAGTTTACTTCAAACTTGAGTTAGTGCCACAATTTATTTGAAGGATATGTTATATAAATTTGCAATGTTATGGGATTTTGATGTTGAGGTGACTTTTTGGGTAAATGTGTGTGCAATATGGGATCCTCTTTGTATGTAAATCTGTTTGCAAGAAGATTGAGTTGCTCTCTCCTCTCGCTTGTTTTTGATCTCACATTTTTAATGTATCTTCAACACACTTGGAAAACTGTATAATAATTATATATTATTATGATGGAGCTTATACTAGAGTGTATGTATAACACAAACACAACCTACACGGATGATTGTAAAAAGCATTTACTTAGAGAACATGACAGCTATTCATAAAAGAACAATCTATTAGGCAATGTTATGTTATGTTCCTCCTTTTCGGAACGAAGACTCATTGTCTCTCCAACATCACTCCTAACTACAAGCTAAAACATGCTAAAAATCCTGTGCTGCCAATGTTTTGCTCTTGTGAAGAGACTGTCACCCACAGTCTCACAAGAGACAAACCATTCACAGCAGCTGTGAGTCTTCTTCCGAAAAAGGAGGAACAAACATAACATTGCCTAATAGATTGTTCTTTTATGAATAGCTGTCATGTTCTCTAAAGTAAATGCTTTTTACAATCATCCGTGTAGGTTGTGTTTGTGTTATACATATACTCTAGTATAAGCTCCATCATAATAATATATAATGTATTATATAGTTTTCCAAGAGTGTTGAAGAATACATTAAAAATGTGAGATCAAAAACATGCGAGAGGAGAAGAGCAACTCAATCTTCTTGCAAACAGATTTACATACAAAGAGGATCCCATATTGCACACACATTTACCCAAAAAGTCACCTCAACATCAAAATCCCATAACATTGCAAAATTTATATAACATATCCTTCAAATAAATTGTGCACTAACTCAAGTTTGAAGTAAACTGGCCAGTTTCAGATATTTATGATGTGATGCTCGACCTCAGGATGACCAAGCGTTTATCAAGGTGTGTGTATAAAGGGTTGTGGCTTGAATGTCCAGTTCAGCGAGTCATGTAAACATATTCATAAGCATACATAAAGTTTGGATTGGATTGAGCAAGTAAATTCACTTCGTTTTGCCAGTGTTTGCCTTTCTTATTCATACTTTTGAAGAAGATATTGTAACACATTATGATTTAATAATCATTATTATTTAGCATGATGTTGCTGATGAAGATGATGAGGCTCTAAAACTTACCTTGGCTTTGGCTGTTTCACGTCTTTGGAGCATGCTATGAAATAAAAGACGTTGGAATTTTTGCCATGCTGTCTGCTCTCGCATTGTGCTGGTTGGATGGACGGGATAAATGGTATTTTTGGCTGAGTTCTAGTCAAAGTCAAAAGTAGGAGCATTCTCGCAAGGAAACGAGGGATAATCGTGCTCACAAAATTATTTCGTTGTTCTTCTCTTCCCCACTGGAGCAAAATAGATGATAAGATTAAACATTTCCTGACATAATGGAATGATGCAATGCATTTAAATGTTAGAAGCAGCATTCGAAGCAAAAGCAAGCTTAGCTCTGAGTAATCTTACGGTTGAGCACTTGATGAAAATGAGGAAGCTTACTGCGATGGAATGATCTAAGATGTAAGATATGTACGACAAGACGAGACTGCTGCTGGTGGACTCATTTATTATGATAACGCTGCGCTGCAAGCTAAACCTCGCTTCTGGGCTTCATTACCAAACTGCATAATTTACTTGCTTATTTAGAATACTTTTCTGCTCAAGAAAAAGGCAGGGAATGCAAGACGAGAAGCTCCTGCTGAAATAAAATGAGGTGCATAATTAGTTGCCGTTTTTGTCACTAAACGTACGTACATTTCCACTCGTGTAGAATAAACGATTAAAGTGATGCTCTACACATGTTCCGTAATAATATATCAGGATCATTCCTATGCAGAGCATTGTCTTCCTGTGTTTCTCAGAGATCATCATCATCATCGTCATCAACTTGTTCATCTTGTTCATGTTTGTAAGCTGCTGCGAACATGCTCATGTCGTCGTCTCAAATGAGATGATATTATAATGATGATGAAGGACTGGGTGAGCTGTTCAGAGCTGCTCCTTAAGTTGTTTAAAGCCAAAAGCTCCATAAATGACTGAACATGTGGTTTTTTAGTCATCATGTCCCATAAATTTGTGTACATATTTGGGAAAACCACCACCCTGTTTTTGCACAAGAGGAAAATGGGTAGCAGCAAGCAGCATTTTAAAAAAAATTGGGAACATATATGGAGCCGACGAGAAGAATTAGCTAAAGATTTACAACTGCAGGAGCACATCTTAGCTGATAGCAGTCCATTTACAAATTGTGTTTGGTGAAGATTTTGGCGTACCTACGAACGTAGAGTTGAGCATGATATATTTTCAAACATGAAGACAATACGTAATGAAATGAACAAAAGAAAGGATTACTTTTAGGTGTTGGACTGGACTGGACCATACTCGTACATGGAATGGGATGACGCTTGCTGCATGCAACGTAAAGATTTTTGATGAAATGGACAAGCATTAATTCTGTCAGCTACCATTTCACTCGCCCATGTTTTATTCAAGTTCACAAGAAAAGCTCGGACTGCTGGAGATTTGTAGCGTGTGGCTGGGCTAGCTTTGGTAGCAGCCAACTAGTCAAGGAAAATTTAGTAAACGTCAACCGTAACGCATCGCCAGTTTCTTTGGAGGAACAAGACAGACTCCTTTTCTGGAAAGATATTCATCTTCACTTCATTATATACATATTACGTAAGAAAAGACCATACCTATAAATAGGTGTATGTAACAGGGAGTAAGAAATGGGTGTAAAAGGGAAGAATGAAAATATACATCTCTGAGATCAGAACCAAAACGAAAGAAGTTTTTTTTTATTACAACTTAATAATCCTTGAGGCATGGCACGATCCAGTCCAACAACGAAATCAGATAGCATGATCTCCCAATATAGTTAACTCAGTCAACAAAAATCGTCTGTAAAACTGCCCACGAAAAACCAACTTCAATGTGTGTGGTATGGTGTGTGTTATGGAGTGGAATTTTGGATGTTTTATTTGCTACAAAGTATGTTGAGCACGTAGTATGTTATGCCAGCTTAAAATGATAAGCGATAAGCCGACTCACTTGTTTACTTCATTCATTTCAAGAGTAGGGCAATAAGACGAAGAGAGTTGGCTTTAGGATTTGAGTATGAATCAAATGCTTAAGAATTTGATTGCCTCGAGAAGTTGAGCAAGGGAAAATTGTGTAATGAATTGTTCTGGAGGCAAAGTGCGTGCTGAGGTAATATTAGGTAATTTTGGAGAAGTTAGATTCATTCATATGCTACTGGTTTGCTCCTTTGCCATCATCTTCTTCCTCATTCATGCGACTAAAAAACATGGTGCTTCTGCAATATGAGTCATAGTCGTTTTCGTTGGGATCCAGTGATTGATTGTAAAGTCAAAACATATTGCACGACACATCACTCTCCATATTGCAGAGGATTTTCTGAGATTTTGGTTTCGTCTCTCCTGGAATTGTTTGCGTTGGTCATTCCATGTTTTTGTACGAGGGAATTGCACAACTCAACTTTTTTGATTGTTCACATTTGTTTGACATGCTAAATTTTTGATTACACCAATTTCACCAACTTTCTGAGGCGGTGGTGGCTAGAAAAACTATTTGTAATTAGCAATCTACATGAATTGTACATACTACACACTGCCCCAACCCAAATCCAACAACACTTGCCTCACACCCATTCCTGTTCCGTAAAAGACAGATGAAAAGTTGCAGTTGGAGCAAAGAGCAGGAGCAGTCGGTTAATTACCCTTCTTTTCATACTCAAAACCGTAATCGCTCGTAAATCCTTCAACTCTCAACTAAACTAAGCCACCACATCCATGCGATAGCACCTTAAGCCAACCGCAATGCAATCCCGTGTTCCATTCAATGCTTTTCTGACGTTACTCTCTACAATAGAAATTGCACTAAACTGCAACAAAGCTAGATTTTAGCCCCAGCAAATCAACTTTGAAGTCCGAGACAAAGTTTATACTTCACTTTTCATATTTAAGTTGGAATTATCAATCATTCATATGAGCAGGTTCTTAATTAGTGAGGGACAAAGCTAGAATTTAGTTGGTGAGAGAAGTTTTCGTAAAATAATACTCAACTTACGAATATTCTGCTACCGTGCCGAACATAATAGTTGGATGTGTGTGCTCAGTTATGCAAATGAGAAAATGCCCAATTCAATGCAAATGTCCACTTTAGATAATCATCTACTATAAAACTACATACCTTCTACATATATTACATTTTCTACTTGTCCTCTCGTTCGGTGAAATGGAAGCTAAAAGCTACCAGTATTACTTTTTTGCTGCAAAACTCACACGAAACGAGAAGAGGGGAACTAGACTTGGTTTTGGTTTGGTTGATATTTGATATCGGGACTCAATTTACGTTCACCATTCTTTAATTTATTTTTTTTGCGAAAATGAAATGACAGTTCCTCCTAGTTCAACATTTGTATTATTTTGCTACTGGCAAATCTCGCTGTGTGAGAATCTATTAGTTAGGAAGGAACATCTGCTTTGTTTTGTGGACAGCGAAAACCGTGTAGTATAAACAGTGGGACCTCCATCAATTAAGATCGGGTTCCGGCAGCGATAAACCATGTTTTATTGATCCACTATCCCAGCATGATATTTACAGCATTAACCAAACCACACAGTGTTGTGTTGTGCAAACGATGATGGAGATGATGATAAAAGCCAGATTTTATTGGGATAGGATTTCTGCAAGTGATATTTAGAAAAAAAGGAATGAGCTCATTAAATTTTGGGAGAGTATGTCAAGTGTAAGAGGAATGAATGTAGCCTGTTGTCTCTTCTCCGCTTCACATCACATTTCACAAACATTTAAATCAAATCCAGTAGCAGGATACGAATCAAAATCAAGATTCCGATGGGAAGATCAATGTCACTGACAATGAGATGATTTATAGATCATCATGATCCAAACCACAACCGATTGACAATAATGCTGATGTGATGGGATGGGATGTGAAGTTGTGTGAATCATTTTTTACATTCCACTCAATTTTATGCCTCACAGCATCCCCTCTTTTGTCTTTGAGGCTGATTGAATTCAATTGAAATTCAAAGGGAAGGCTTGGAAAATTACATTTTTTCAGTTAGTTTGTAGTTCTACTTGTCATGATATCATTATTGTTAGGAAAGGTTTTTTTTCAGAAAGAATATATATATTTTGCAGAGGAGTTCAATAACTTTTTATGAATCGTAAACAACTTGTTGTCTTTATAATAAAATATGATAAATGACATGATGGCAGCAAATGAGACAATTAAGTTCACTCACAACACAACTTTATTTTTCCCACTAACTTGTACCAACTGCCAACTATTATGCTGACTGTCATCTCCAATTAAAGTGAAATAATTGGGTAGGAGTAGTAGGTATTGGCATGCTAGAGAAACAGGATGCTTTCTGAGTTTTCGGCAGTTATGTGAAAAACGGCAAAAAGCGGCATGTCGAGTTGTGAAATGAACATGCATATAACGTTTTTACGGCATACCATTCCATTTTTCGTTTGTCCTTCAACGCCGTTGTCTTTCGGTGTTGGTCACGTCGCACATCTTTCCACTTAAAACTATTTCACAATTTGTGAAGTTTGTATTTTAAAAGTTATGTGTTGAATGCAGCTATATGCTTTCATATTATCAATATTTCAAAGTTGGTTGGTTAACAATAACAAATTGTTTACATTAACTTTAAATGAAAGTAGACGAGTATCATCAAATGCCTCTTCAAGACTTTCCTTTAATACCCATACAGACACGACAACCGATATACCTACTCAATTTGAATTTAGAATTTCCTACCCGAATTATTTGTTGGCTTCTATTTTCCCCAATTTCTAAAAGAATTAATTGTGACCATTTGAAAGTATTAATCCCAGAAACACTTTAAGTCCATTAAACGGTATAAGATGTCGAACATTTGTCATCTCAATTTTTACATTCTCTAGACACGATTATACCGTTTCAACGTAATACTACAACCTTAACAAAGCAGACCTACTGACCTTATAGCTACTAAAAATAATTTTACCATAAAACTCGCGTTTCTGGCGTTTCGTACTAACAAATTATTGATTTTACGTTTTTCCACTCATGATTAATAATTATTATTAATAATTAAATAAGATTATGCTTTAAAATCAAAACTGGGCGATTTTTCAATTAAAATCCATAATACAGTTGTTCTGATTCCAAATTAATTCAGCATTATGCCTTCTCGATCCTTTGACTCTTTCCTGTCTTACTTCAACCGTGTTTAATAGCCATTGCAACGTGACAAACCCTACTCTTCTTTCGAGTTGATGCAATGAGAAAACATATACCCCGATTAGAATGTATGAGATTTATTTACAAATACAAACTAGGTAACTACAACTGTGTATATAAACTACATTATCGTCCTCCACTGAAACCAGAGCCGCACATGCTAAACATGTGTGTTTTTATTTACACATGTCGAGTAATTAAAAGATCAACCTCTACTTCGCAGATGTATGCAAATGTTTGAGAAACAGATGACGACGATTAAATCTCATATAATATGTGTGTTTACGAAAATCGTTACAATTGGCGTCCCAACCTATGCTTCGGACGTATTTAAATAAGTATTTGAGAAAAATATTAGTAACGTTGAGAGTATAATCCTTGCTATAAAGCATAGCAAAGTAAATCAAGCCGCTATAAAAACTTGCCTTCTTGATCTTGTCTTACGTAAAAGTAGCCGGATATGTGTAAATAGTATTATCATGGGATTTGCATTTATTTGCAAAGCAGCGCAGATAAACCGAGTGCAGTGTACTCACCGCCACGCGAGTCCTTGATACAAAAATAAAATTTGGACTTCTTCGCCTTCCTCTTTTCAAACCATCTTATTCGTGAAGGAGTGTCAGTGTGTTCATGTCTGTTTGGGAGTCTTGTATCAATGTTATCATAAAAGAGGTCTTTTATAAACTGATGGTCTTTTTGTATCAGTTTCGTCTTCCCGTCTCTGCTTTCTCGAAACGCAATTTTGGCTAATATGTTCTGTTTAAATGAAGACAATTCTTTGCTTCCTCCTCCTCACTCCTTCCTTCGTATCAGTATCCTCATCATCCTCATCGGATTTTCAAGGCGTGAGAGAAATGGATCTTGTGGCACGAACAGCCGCACTGCTCTGCTCGCTAAAATTTCGAAACAGACACACACATGCTGCATCGGAGGAGTCCTCCTCCAACCAAACTGTGTATCAGACATGCATGATCAAATTTAGAACGCAGAACTTTTCCTTGAGTCATTTGTTTTGGGAGATGTCATTTCTTCTCACCACAAATCATGGGATGGCAAACTTATGTGGAGATTTTCGCTACTGCTGCTCTAAAATATATTTATTGTAGAAGCAAGCAAAACAGCAGAGCAGAGATATAAAAAGGTTCGGAAAAGCACACACACACGTACGTACGTCCCAAGTCAAGCCCATGACATCTGCATACATGACACATATATACATTTACACACAGATTTTATACTAGCTTCAGTTTCTATTAATAAATCAGGAGATAGGTAAACACTCGACTCCTACTACTCTGGTCTCTGGCGCTCTATCTTCTTCATCATCACGTCCAAAGGCTTGGTCCAGTAGCGCAACTAACATCTATATCTAGAAACGTTGGGTTATCTTGTAAACATGAGTCAGTCCAGTTAGTTACAAGGACAAAGTACAGCGAAAAAAAAAGTTTTTTAATATTGGTTTATCACAACCAAAAATTTACGAGTTTACGCGTGCATACATAAACAACCAGAAATCATAATCATGAAGATGTTGATGTGATGATGCAAGTCAAAATCAAGCCGTACTACGAAACTTCTTGATTCCATAGTCCGAAAAGCTGTTTGTGTTTACGTAGATGTGGGCCCATCTTTTTTAACACTTTTGTATTGCCAGCAGCAGTAGCAGCATCATCATTGAGATTTCAGGAGGAAAGAGTGGATGAGTGAATGTGATAATTAATTTGGTTCTCTTCTTCTCAATTGAATGAATGAAATGAATGGAATAAACTGAGCGTGTTGTTGCATGAAATTCCTTAAACAAGACGAGGATAAGGAGAGCAATTTGTCTGTAAGTCAAGCTGAATGGCATATGGATGAGTGAATTTAGACTTAATCATTGTATTGTATGCAAAATAAGAATGAAAATAGTTGACGGGATGTTGTTTTCGAAGGAACAAGTTGGAGCGTGTATGTAAACGATGGTTTTAAGAATTTTTGCCTCACCCTCTCCTTTCTTTAATTCAATGCCATTATGCAAAACAAAATCACCATCTTATCCAAACGCTGACAAAAGTCCAGTGGAAATTTTTGATTTCAGGAAAAAAATATGATGAATGTTGACAACTTTCTGTGTCAACTAAATCATCTCTTAATTATCAAAGTATACCAGGTAATCTTGTCTGGGTGCAAGGTAATTAAAATTCACATAATGAGAATTTTATTATCACATTAGTGTGAGACAAAAAAAAATAATTAGAGACGGAACAAAAAATTTGGTATTTAATATGCACATTTCGGATCGCAAATTAGCAGTGGAGTTGATTATGAGTGATTTTGCAGAAGCGGTCAATGATGAAGAAGCTACTGTATTATACCCAATTTTGAAAAGAACTTGTTGACGTGTGTTCTTCCTATAATGGTTTTCTTTGATAGTCAGACGGACTAACTGACAGAAAAATGAGTATGAGATAAATGAAAAAGCAAGTCTTGTCTTCCGCTACCGCTTTTAGCAAATGGACCTCAGCATCGGCATTCGGCACCCTTCTCACAAAACTCCGAAATCATCCAATCATCTTTTATGACTGTGATTTATTTAGCAGATCAACAAGAAAATTTATTGCTGATGGTGAATAACAAGCTAAAAGGATCTGTGGTATGTGTGTGATGGAATAGGAATGCCTGCTCAAACTAAAAGACTACAAATAAGCTACCATGTATGTAATCTTGTGAACCAACCGACACAGACTGCCTTAACTTCTTCGGCATTATCTCACCTAGCAATCTGTTCTTCTAAGTGATTTATCATTTGGCAAATCTTCTGATGCGAATTTATCGATCTGGGGATCTTTGGTGTGTAGCTCTCGTATATGTCCTTGATAACTGTACCGTTTTGTTTTAAATTGGCAATTCGCAAGGGGTAACCTGAACTTCCATAAATAATTCAAGTAAATATTATTTACGAAGTTACCCAATTCGACATGGAACTGGATTTGTGCTTAATTGATTTTAGCTGTGAATTTAGTAGTATTAGTTAGGTTTCAGTTGCAGATATTTTATACTTCAACGCCAACATATTATTTGAATACAAAATGTTTAGTTTTGTGTGAAGTAGGTCGAGTTTGAATTGATACTCAGTATTTAATCAAGTGTAGAGAGTAGACCTATAAATGTGCATGTATTGCAGTATTGGTAGTTCCGTCCGAATTCGCATTCTCTAACTGAACAAGTAAGCTAACTCTGCTAAATTAGACTACAAAACGCTTGATTAAATGTATATTTTATTAGCACATAAATTCTCGCCAAAATCAAAAGCATCCGAGCAATCTCAACTGTTTTTGCCTAACGATCCAATATTACATAAACTGCTTTGTTTAATATTCTGAGCCACCCCTTGAACACAAAGGTAAAGTGGTGTAAGTGGAGTCGTGAAACACTTCTTTGTGTTTATCGGCACCCCCATCTTCTCCACAACTTTATACTGAATCTGCCACAATTATTGCTTTTGAGCTGCTCACTTACTCGCTCCTATCAACTCACCTTTACCTTGCCTAACATTAATTTCTGTAGAGAAAAAGTGTCGAGTTGGAGAGAACTGATGGGGAATACAAATGTACGTGAAAATGTTCATATTTGGTTGCAAAATGTGTTTTGCTAGCAGGAGAGAGAGACACGTTCGGAATAACAACTAGAAACCCAAAATGATTTGACTTTGTGTACATGATTGAAAAACCAAACCAGCTCGAGATCACATGCATACATATTACGTTGTTAGTTTAACAAAGAGGATCTCACTCACTGACTGTCTATCACTTTCAACTTGTTATAGTTCAAGGAGGACCAACTCTGATTGCGATATTCATACATGTAAGATTGTTTTTTCGTTTGTAAATCAAGCGAAACTAGATTAGCACTCATGTTCTAGCCAATAACTGATGTCGATGCGGGTATTGTTGGTGTTTCAAGTGCTGTCATTTTAGACATCTCTAAATAGGAGCATTCAAACCCTTCCCCTTGTAACCAAACTCAACCCGTCTCAGGAAATATTGAATTGACAGTGCAGTTTTTTTTTGCAAAAGGAACTTATAGCTTTTAGCTCACGTACCTATTTTTGACATGACTAAAGAATAATTCTCATAATCCATATTACTTATGGCCATCTCATCTCGTTAGCATTCAAAACCTAGCATCTCCACTCCACCAACACAAAATGACGGTGACAGATAACACGAATGGAAGTGACAAGGTACACAAATCGCTTTTTATTTCTCGTGTCCTTTCCTAGTCCAAACCCAATCACCTTTCCATGTAGGTTGAGCTGATGAGGAGATGAGATGATGAGATGATGATGACGGAATATTTTATAAATATACCCATTGTTAAAATTGATGCTAATGCTGGTATTAGAGTTTTCTTTTATGGCCAAAGGAAAAATTATTTCTAATGGCATGTGCATGTTTATTACATATTTCCATTCATTCTTGATGATGATGAGTCGAGCTCTATTTTTGTTTGATAGTTGTTCTTCTATTCTGGTATCATATATCACGTCACACATCTATATTTACACTCGTCGTGTTCGATTTGATGGCCTGGGAGTAAAAGGCTAGAGGTGTAAAAATGCAAATCAAAATGTAAATTTTTGATTGCTGCTCCTGCTACAGGAAATATAAATGGTGAGATAATTGGATGAGTAATAATATTTTTGGTGGTGGTACTAATAATAATGGTAAACCATCGTCTTCGTCTTGTTCGTCATGATGATAATTGGGGATGAAATTGTGAATTTTTATGCATGCGTGGATGTCGAATGCAAAAAAAAAAGTTATTACTCATCACATCCAACATAACTACTACGCATTGTAATTCAGAAGTAAAAATGTTATGGAGCGTGCAATAATATAATTATTGCCAGACGAAATGTGAAATGAATGAATATTATAGCGAAATACAAATACGAGTGAAAATTTCGGCTTGCGTCACCATCATATAGGAAGAATGCTAAATTCTCTAATATTTATTGCGTATTTCCATTTTCATCCTTGCTGTAAATGTTTGGAATGGAGTGTGCCGTCTGTTGTGCTTACTAATGCACATAAATGACAATTTGCAGTTAGGTACACACGGTTAGTTTAGTTGCTGAGTGGATTGAATTGAAGTAGATTTCTGTTGGCACACGCTAAGGTTTAGAGAGGAGATGAGGCGAGGTGTTGTTTTGTTTTACGCCATGGCCACATCACATAACCATTTTCCCACGTCATGATAATATGCTATTAAAGGATAGCTCTGGTAGTGCATTGATGGAAGCAATTTTCATTAGGAATATAACTCATCTAATCTCATAAAAGATTATGATGATCACTTAACTTTAGGATGCACAACATCACACACTGGATGGCTACCTTTTCCTTTCTTGGGAGGAATACACCTGCTGTGTGTGTGAGCTTTAAGAGGAACACCGTAAAATAGAATAGCGTTTTGTTATGAAGAAATGAATGAACCTTCCTTGCAAACCATTGCGTATGCTGCATGCTGTTGATTACAAAAGGAAATGAAATGTATGAACATTAGTGACACATTATGGGAGCCATTTGGCTAGGCTGAGGTGAGACTGTTGTAGTTTATAATGAAGACGCTTTAATGGAAAGGTTTCCCAACATGTTATAGTAGTTTAAAGGTTATACTCAGAAAGAAGCATGAATGAACTCAGGAAATCACTCGGAATGAATGTTTACTTGAATGAATGAAAAATGGTTTAGTGTATTCAATATCCACATGGTACATAATATTTCCGCCGTGTCCAAAATAATAGGAATAAATACTTGCAGCATTTGTTCTTTTAAAATTAGGGATTTGCCGTGTCATGAGTAGTTGTGTGAGCCTCATAATTGGAAACCTTAGATAATGTCATAAGCTAATTCACCTTCCTCAAAAATTTTGCTGAATTGTTTTGCCATTCTTAAAACACTACATCATCTAATAATTTATGAAAAGTGTAGATCGACTGAGTTGGCTGCCATAGTGTATTTTAAGTCCTCAGGATAGAAACATTTTCTGAATTCCTGTTTTTTGCAATTAAATCATATGCTGGTCTGCCACTGCACTACTAAGAACTGAACTGAAATCTTCATTTTCCGCCAGAAAAACTGTAAATTAAGTCAACATTTGCAATTATTGCCAAAGGATACTTAACTTAGACTATGAGGCACCGTTGTTCTTGGTTTGCTAAACTTCTGGGGTACATCGTGTAGTGGCTAGGTAGCAACTTTCTAGTAAGTCTATGTCTAGCAACTATTTGCTAGCTAGCAAAAATCGGTATTCTCAACTTTTTAGCAGCGTCCTCGCAACTTCTGTCAGTTGCTAGAAAGTTGCTAGAAGGTTGCGATTGTATACTTTATACAATAATAATAATAATACAAAACAAAGGACAAAAAACCAACCGGCTCCAAAGATGATCTTGCTACAATCCACACTATTTGGATGGTCAAGTTCTTGTATGCTATATTTCCTGAAATGTACATAAGTATTCTAAGGATTGCTTCTGTCGAAGTGTTATGTTAGTAACTTTTGGTATCCCAAAATTCACCGTAGCGCTGCAAATAATTTCATAATTGGAAGTAATGGTTGGTTTTTGCTAAATCGTTTACGTAGATTTGTCTTGTCAGCTATAACAACTCAAGTATTTCAGCTTTTGGGAACCTAAATTTCTTTTGTAGCTCGTTATCGCAATATGCTAATGAATCCTCCCTATCCCGAAGTACTCTTTCCCTTCTTATTGCCCTTCGATTCTCCAATATGAATGCAATTTCTGCCATTTTAATTAACTAACTAGTTTAGTTAATGTTGGCACTCAAAACTGAACAAACAGCTACAAACTAAAATTTATTTATACCAGTCGCATCATTTACGTTTGGTATGGAATTTGTAATAGTGATTTTTAGGTGCAGCATATCCATGCATTCTTAAGTTGCGAGCGTAGAACCCCAGCCGCAACTTTTACATGTAAAAAATGGCTAGCAACTGTCTTACTAGCTCAGTTTTCTTCGGGCATACCGATTCTAGCAGTGAAAAATCCATATGCTGCAAGGTGCTAGCAGCGTGCCTAGCAAGTTGCTAGATCGCAACGTAGTAGCTTAGAGCATACCGATTCTAGCAACTTTCTAGTAAGACACGACTTACTAGACCAATCGCCGTTCCAGCATGTGGCCCCTGTTTTACACATTAATAAAAGACAAAAAAAAGATAAATCTGCACTCTGCAGATATAGTTTGTACAATCATTCGTTTTATTTGCACTAGAACAATCAAATTTATGGCCAAAAAGCTGAATAAACTCTGTCTCATTGTGCATCACTTTACCTGCCTGAAATCGAAATCTGACAGATTGAATGAAAGTTTGTGGCTTGGTTTGGTCTCTGGTCTGCAAAATGTATTAGCTATAGTTTGCATTGGTTTGCCTGCTTTGCATGCAAACTGCAAATTGCAAGGAGCTGCTCTGATCACTAGTAGTTATTACACCACTTCTTACAACCGTGGCTCGTTGGTCTAGGGTATGATTTTCGCTTAGGTGCGAGAGGTCCCGGGTTCAAATCCCGGACGAGCCCTTCACTTTTTGCATAGTTTAACCATATTTTTTGTTTATTTTATTATTTTTTCGCTGCATTATTTGACAAATGTATAAAACAAATTTTTATATTAAAGAAAAATCTAGTTTTTACTATAATTAAATATTCATGCCGCGTTATGTTTTGAAAATGAAATATTTTAAGTTACTGCTGTATTAATAGGTCAAACATTTTTATTATTAATATAATAGTAATTTATAACATTGCAGGTTGCTCCGTTTGATAATACTCGTTGGCTTAAAACAATCTATATAGAGTAGAAAAATGTCCTAAACTACTTATTTATTATATAAAAAGGATTATTTCATAATTTTCAGACCGCACCCGCACCTTACCTTACATTACATTGTGACTCACAATTTGTGAATTATCAACCGTTTGTTTTACCATCGGCGATTGTAATATTCCGTTGAAGAGCTGATGTTTTTGAACTCATAATTTTTGCCACAAGGGATATATTTATGTAGGAAAAGTTTGACTTTGACTTGGTTTACACTAGAATGATCTCGTTGTGATAAGGTAAAATGCAATGACCCTGCCCATATTATATTCAATAGGCATTCCTTCTCACAAGGTAATTTATTAAGAAAAATGTTGATGCGGGAGCACGAAACGACCAAAACAATGTATACCTTCTGCATATCTACATATAAACTATTATGTTACCGTATGTATCAAATCGGCTTAAAAATAAACTCTCTGGCTTTAGAACCTCGTCCTACTACAATTCTGCAAGTCGGTAAAATAAGATTGTACTTTGATTCAATCTCTTAGCCAAAAATATGTTCCTTCATCTTCATGCACAAATCATCCTCACGAACAACATGACTAGAACTTCCACTACAGTCTGTAGTGACGAGCTCTTATCTAAATTCTCAGAGATTCTCTTCCTTCCTTCCACTTCCTTCGCCGAGATTTCCATTTTTGATACTTGTTGACGACATTTTATTCACAAAGAAACGTTTTCGTACCACTCTACCATATACTATGATATCCAAACTCTCATTTTTCAAGCTGCTGACTCAATCAACTGTTATGGTAAGAAAAGAAGAGTGCTGAAGATTTTTCTTCTTTCCACTTTTGCCGACAAAACTTGAAGATGAAGATAGATTCTCCAGCTTCTTCATTCTTACCTTATTTGGCTTTTCATTTGTCAAATGAATAAAAGGAGTACTCTCCTTATGGATACATTTTGCTATTTTTCTCAAGAAATGCCACCTATCTGCATTGTACATTGTATTCCAAGAATGCAAATGATACCCAGTCAAACAGAGACTCTTAAAGTGGATGAATGCGTCATATTTTTGCAAGAAGGAGCTTTTTGCCAATCTGCCGAAGCCAAAGTTGCCTTGGGCCGCAGCCTCTCTCAAATCGAGTTTCATCTATCACTATCAATATATCACAGATCGCTTCAAGTTGGAGGCGTGAGGAGATTGAATAGTTATATCAGATCTGCTTCTCTCCTCTTATAGAAAAAAAATTCTTATGGGGGATATGAATGCGAATACCAACTGACTGAATATTGATTATGGGTAATGGCGAGGGAGGCAGAAATCATGTGAATGTAATATTGAGTTGAGTGAAACACTTGCATTTGTTCACATCTCCACTCAACTCAATTAGATTTATGCACACGTCCACATCCCACATCTATCTCAGTGCTGGAATTAAAGATAATATAATTAAATGAGTGAAGAGAGCCAATCAATCTAGGAGCATTGGTCTCTGAGGAAGTGGTGGTAACTATTGCTTGTACTTAAATAGAACGGCAATACTACTTCGTGATGATTTAGAGAGACAGAAATGCCACGAGAATTCATCGTGCCCCAACCTCATCCCATGAATGAATAGGATGGGATGGAAATGATCAAGGAAAACTCATGTGGGAGTCATAACAAGAACTCATAGCTACTTCCTCGCTGCTTTTCTATATGCCTAACATTTATTCACTCTTGAAATATCCGTTTCTATTTAGAGAACGACACTTTTCATCTACACATTCTGTCTCACTTTTTGCTCTAGATAATATTTCCCCTCCCCTAGAAAAATTTCATGCTGCTGGTGTCCTGCTTTCTAGTTTTTAATAGCAAAGTTTATCTTTCTAGGTAAATAAATATCCACATTAAAACTTCATTCGTGACTTTGCCCCATGTGCTCTGTCATGTCATGTGTCTGCCGGTTGTCGTTTCATATCAAAGCTCGCTTTGACTAATAGTTTTGTTTTTGGGATGACATGGCAGATGAAACTGCTCACAACTCCTCTTGTCTGGATGGAGGGATGGCTTAATTAACTCTGCTTTGATACACTCTCTTGTTTTCACTTTTGTTTTATTAACTGTTCGCTCCTCAACTCAATATTTCTAGTTTTCTCTACCTTCATCTTGTAGTTTACTCGGAAGAGTGAAATTTGGCAAGCATTTTATGAGTTATAAACCTCGTTTTAAATTCGTTACACAAGCCAATCAATTTTCAGCACTCATAAATAGGATTTTATCCAGATTATGACACAATCAACATGTTCATGTCATCAGAGCAATTTGTTTGTTAAAATTAATATTTTGCACAACACAACAGCTCGACTGTCAGACTAAAATGATAAATGATCTGGTGTGAAGGTGACATCTGAACAACACAACCATATTTTTATCCCCAGATCGTTAACCTTATTAATAATCGGAGGAAGGCATGAGTTTTCTAAAGTCATCTTCAATTAGACCTTATTACTGCTCACCAAGCGATCCCATTGTGTATGCAAGTCGAGTCAGCAACGCTTGTAGACATTTTCAACGTGACGATTCCATCTCAATTCACATCCCAACCCGAGTCCCAACTCCCAACCCACATGGATGATAGAAAGAGGAGATAAAATTGTGTTTTCATGCAACAATATACTTACGTTGTATTACAGCTTGCTTCTTGATCCTGATCAAAATCATGATGATCATGATGGTGTCGTAACGAGCTTGTTAAATTGTCAATTGACAAGGAGAGCTTTGAGAAAATTGAATTTAAAAAGAGTCAACGCAGCATAAAATGCCATTCTCGGAGTATGCTAGATGAATATAGATTGCATTTAGTTGAATACGTGCCGAGTTTTTTCAACTAGAGGAGCAACACAAGTTTTTTATAACCTTTCAAATTGGCCCATCATCTCAATTCTCAATACAAATTACATTCATAATGTTTGAGCTCTCCTTCTTCCTTGAGCTTGTGTAGCGTTCTATATTCTGCAAATTCAATTAGCATTGTTAATAGAAAGTGAAAGTTAATGCAATAATGCTGGTGATGTAGATGTTGTTAAGCTGAAGAATTTACAAAAAGTTTAGTATACACTGTCATTTACTGGGATATTTTGAGTTTGCAAGAAAATTGGAAAGTTTATTGGGAATTGTCAAACTGTAACCTGTGGATTGGAGCCAATTTCAGTCAATTTAGTTGATCTATAACTTTATTTCCGTGGGAGATTGGAGTTTGGTTAGTTTAGGACGCTGCAAATAGAACTTCCATATTGAAAATATTTATCCATTCATTCAGTAGGTCTATTTCAAAATTTTAAAATTTAGATAGAGTAATCTGACGTTGAGTTGATATTTTGGTTAGATTCAACTCAGAATTTTAAGGAAATTTCAACTCCAACCCGCACCAAATAACCCGTACATTTTAAACCCGCGTACATATCGTATCGTGTGCTAAAATCAATAGAAAAAGTAGATTACTCTCAATTGCATTGCCATTGCTGCTATTAGATTACATCAAGCAAACCAAGATGTGCTAGATCTCCACCGGGTGATATTGCATTTGTACAATCATAAAAATTGGAGTGGAAGCGCTTTTAGAGACCAAATAGCAATGATTCCAATTGACTTGATTCAGCCTGAGAACTCAAACTCGAGTCCGCTCGAAAGACGTTTTTGATGGTGTGCAATTTGGAGAGAGGACACAGGGCACAGATGTATCTTCTCCGTACTTGCTTCCTCTTTGCACAATAAAATTCGCATTACAGCATAATAAAAATGTGTGCAGTTGCCGGTTACCTGCTTTTCATGGCTTCTTCGAGGTTTTGTATATAAGCCTATTTTGTAGGAGAACTATCCCTACTAACCAAAACCTAGGGCAATATTACAGAAAGGGATTGATTTCCTTCCTCTCATGACTATTGACAATCAAAAGTAACTGCGGTAAATGTAGTGCAGTGGTACTTCCGAGACGGAGCATTATTTCCTTCTTCATAACATTACATTGCTCTTTTCCTCGAAGGATAAATAGAAAAGAAGTGAATCGGAAGGATGTCCTGATAAATTCATAGGTTGATGGTTTAAGATACGATGTTATGTTATAGTACCTTCCAGTTCCATTTATATATCAAAATTGTCCTTTTATTCTCTCCTTTCTTAATGTTTATGGTTGAGTACATGCTTCAGAACCACACAAAAGGGGAGGATAATGGAGGTACATACGCTTATAATAAATCTTCCAAGTTCGCAGTAAAAGAATTCATATGACTTGGCTTTGAATGGAATTCGCAATCAAAAAATGCACAAGTAGGATAAAAATATACAAAAACTTCACCTCAATCCCCAAGTCGATCGTTATCCTTGATATTGGCGTGGTTTATGAAGGAAAGGGAGAGCAAGCACGTTGAACTGAATTCAATCAAGTATATTTTTGACTGGGTTGGAGGTGGGTAGGATTTTAAATCCTTGGAATTTGCGGATGCTGAAAGAAAGTCGGACTAAAAGTCCTTCTCCATTACTTTTATCACTTTTATGAGGGAAATGAGCGAACTCGTAAAAATTGAGTGTGGATGTAAGTATTGCATTCCGCTATAAAAATCAAGACACTTTTAATATTATCTTGTTAGTTACAGATAGGATGTAGATTGTTGTATAGTTTCGAAATGATTGGTGGTGTCATGGAATAAACTAGAAATGCAACAGGAACATTCTCGAGATATTTAAATAGGAGTCGTGCAGTGTTTTCTGGTCAAGGTATTTTTATATCCGGATTCTTGGCACTGTACCAGCCCACGAATCGCAAAGGAGTAAGTCAGCTCGTGTCATAAATTGCAATATTGTATCTATTTCTGTAATGTAATACGCTAGCAGCATGCACACACGCACATTTATGCACAAAGGGCAGAGGAAGGGTAAAGTGAGAGCTGGGCTGAGGAATGAATTCTAATTTCTAATATTACTAATATTATTATGGAATGGGCAAAAAAGTCATATTCATATGGAACAACGACGGGGAGCACCGTAATTAATTTTTATGGATCAAATTCCAAGGCTGGTGCTGGTTCTGCTACTCCTTCCGTATGAAAATATGCGAGCAAGCAAAAATATGCGGGTTTCCATTTAACCTGGTTTTTGCAAGGGGAATGTGATAGGCAAATTAATATAACGTTTCACTGAAATCTGTTACGGTGTGCATAAAAAGGAGTCAAGCTCTGCTGGACTAGACGAATGTGTCGTTGCACAAATATATATTGGTCAACATCTCAGTGTCCACTGGTTTCCTTGCAAAAAGTTTTGCAACGTTATTACCATTTCTCATGAAAGCTGCAGGAGCAGGCGAGCTGTGTGTCAGCCAGAGCTATTTTATTACTTAACATATTTCTTAATAATTGTAAAGTGAAAGCGTTGAAACGAAACTTGGTAGCGCTGGAGCTTATTGCTTTTTCACTGTTTCTGTTTTTACGGCTCAGCGTGACTCTGTCACGCATCTTGTTTTAATTCTAAGTTGTAGCTGGGGTTTGGGAGGAAGTAGGGAGTCCCAAAAGAGGATAGAAAGTGTGGACGGATGGCGTGCTCGTAAATTTAGCTGTAAACATTTTTTCCTGTAGTCATTTCACTGTTGGTGCGATAAACTTTGATATTGTCGTCAAAAAGGTAGTTAAGGAGGGGAACGTGTGGACTAATAGTTTATAAATGCGTGCAATTATTTTAGCATGTGTGCATGCATTTGCAGTAAAATTCCTAGTTAATAATGAGCGGATGGTGATGTTTTGTATGCTGTTAGCTTTCCTTCCTTTTACTTAAGCTCAGGCGTTACATTATGAACTCGTCACAAAATATTAAAGTAGCGAAAGTCGATATTTATTGCAGAAAGTTACAAATACGTTGCTAGTTTTAAGTGCTGCCTTAGAATATACCAGAAGTAATTGCAATGCCCAGACCAGTATTATTATAAAAACGAACATTTCAACGCAAACTTTCTTTTGGCGTTTCCAATAATCAGAGAGCAGATTTGGTTAATGTTTGTTTAGAAAGAAAAGTTAAAACAATAATTTCATAAATCTAAATCAAATGGTACATCTCTCACTTCCTATTAGCGATTAGTTACTGTAGTGCAACAGCTGTCGGGAAATGTATAACTTTTTTAAAATCTTCTTCAATTTTCCAGCATTAACGGTAAAGTGATTAACTTCAACGTCAACTGTTTTTATATAAATGCATTTTATTAGTAAATTGTTAAGAGGTCGTTAATCTCTGCTACAGGCATATCGAATAAGTGTGTTGATTGTTGCAGAGAAACACGTAAATTTTGTAAATAATGAACCAACAGGCAAATAGTTCAGCAGTCCTGCGTTTTTTCAAACCTATGAATGTCTATTATAGCAACACAGCAGCAGTCAAAGAGTTTTTACCGTCAAAAATTTAATGGCAACTGCTCTATCTTACAATCTCCATATCTTTCGTCCTTCTTTTGCAATCTATTTCACAAGCGAAACAGCCAACTTTATTTTTTGTGGGACGCTTTACCCCTTGATTAGCATATTCATATGCAAATTGAGTGTGGAGCAACAAGGCGCTTTGGCACACTAGGCACTACGGAAAATTTAATGCATAATAGAACATTTCAATTTCCTTTTGGCATGTGTGTCTGCTCCCCTTGTTCGCTGCTCATATTACATTCCCATTTCACCAACCAATGTTTCCTTTTCTTGATTCACACACAAAAAGAAAGTTATATACAAAGAAGCAAGATAGCGGGAAAAGGACAAGAAAGGTGAAGTGAGGTTTTGAACAAGTAAAAAAGCAGTTTCAACAATACGCATGAGAATGAGAATTGGTTATTCATAGAGGAGCAACTGCGAATGAATGAAATGGGAAATGTCAGCTTCCCTTACAACGAAATGAAGATAAGCAAAGAATACGAGTAAGATATGGTTTTCGGATCAAGGGATTATAAAATACGAAAAAAAGTTACACATTCTTGCTTCCAAGTTTGTTAAATGTTGCATTAATTTTAACAACAAAGAACCCTTAACACACTACCGCTAACAAACACAGCTAAAATGTATCTACTTGTTCAAAAAATTTTATAAAACAAAAATAAAATTAATCAGCGTCAAACTATGCAACGTTAGAATTTGGAGTATATTTACTGTGTTTCTGTTTACTAGCCTAATTTTGATTATTCTTTCGTTTCCTTCTTGTTTTGTTCACACGTATGCCATAGTGGCAGCCATATAGCTCACCGTATGACCTACAACACTCATAAGATCACTTGAAGTGTGTGAGAAAATGCCTTCTAGTGAACAGCAAACTTCTCTTCAATCTATCATAATATTCTGTACTTTCATGCTTTAGGTACTTTGCTAAATGTCTCTCAACCATTATACTATTATTATTCACAATTGCTTGGAGGCAGACGTCAACGAGGAGACGAGAGTTTAAGCGCTTTCTTCTCCCTTTTGTAAGTGTGCTTTCATTTTCATTTCGCTTGACAGACCATCAATAACGTGCTCAGGTGTTTCTTCAACCGCAATTTGTTCCTCAGTTTCCCATCCCATCTTCCATAAGTAGAATCCTTTTCTCCTCTCGTTGCTCTGCTCTTGGTCTTTTCACTCGGTGTCAAGTGTGACAAATTTCACGGGAGACGCATGAACTAATATGAATAATGCTCGGTGGCGTGTGGCTGTCAAAATAAAACCACTTGCAAAATCTTGTCGGTTTTGTATTCAGCACGAGAACCAGAACCAACTGTTGACGGTGGTGGTGCTGACGTGAATTCTTTATTCTCCCATTTCCATAAAACAGGTAGGGACAATGAACATTTCTCGGAATTGTCAAGCCAAAGTACTTCAAACTAAACTTCAAACTGATTTTTCTGACTCTTCAATTTTAACGACATTCTTAATGGAAGCGCACTCACGTTCTCTGTGTTCATCTTCTTATTAATTTTCTCTGCATGTACGACGTCCTTGTGTTGGATTTAGATTCATTCAATCTCATCATTCCCTTTCATCATCTCTAAAAACTTGATTAAATCCGAGGATTTTGCAATTACGGGTTTCTATATATAAAAAAATCGTGCAATTCCATACAAATTGGGAATGAATCGACTTTCTCTTTTCAACTCCAGGAGAAATATGTTATTCTCCTAAGAACGCATTTAAAATCAGATGAAATCTTTTTCCTGGAAGGAATTACTTTCCAGCCAGCCACCCATGCATATTTAATGCATAAATGAATATGTACCAGCAGCAGCATCAGACAACCAAAACCGAGAATTGTTTTGTAAAGCCAGCTACTTATATATTATACTAGCAATAATGCATGTTCGTCTCAAAAGATTCTCTCAAAAATCTGTGTCACACAATTTTTCCCCATTACAAACAACCAAATTGGAGATAAACAAGCCTTAAACTCGCTTTCCGTTCTGGTTTCGGCTTGCAATTTGCAAAATGAAAATTTCAACCTTTCCCACAACCTTTGTTCGAGCACATCTTTTGGAAGAGACGTTGGTTTTGGTTGCTTCTGTGGTTGTGCATTTCACATCGTATCGGATTCATGATGAATGAATTTTCCAGTTAAGAAAACACGACTCCGCTTTCAGAGATGAATGGGAACAAACTCCCTGCTCTTTTTTTCCTCATATTTGGTTGATTTTTATAGCATAATTCCATCCGGGGACAAATTTCGATATCTCTCTTGGTTATTTTGCGGTAGCTCTGTGGCTCAATTTGAAAGGTTCCTTTTACAACTCGTGAGTGGTGTGGTGGCTTTCCCCGTTGCGAACAAGGAACAACCATCATAATATGAATGAGTGAGAAGCAAACCGACATCTTTTTCGCGTGAGTGAACCGAGTGCGCTTCCACATCTTTTGCTAAGGATCCTCCTGTTTTCTCCGTATCAAATCCTCCTTTTCCTCCGTGCCTTCTACCAAACCACATCGCATCGCTTTTTCAGTCTTGCGATATGTTGTGTGATTATCGTGATGTGAATGTCCTTGTTTTTAAGCTTGGCTTGTCCTATTCTTCAAGTAATATCTTTTTTGTTGATAAAATTCCAAGAAAAATAAGCCCTTTTCCTCCTCCTCTCTGTAGCAGTACCGCTTTTGCTTCAACCTAAGAATGAAACATTGGGTTGAGGATTTGCCATTTTCCCCTTTAATCATCCCAGAAAGCACGTTAAAGTGGCTGTTTTCGTGAGTTCCAGAGAATAATTCAGGGGTTCACCATTTGTTTCAAGTTAGTGTGCCATCAAAAGCCGACAAACAAATGAAACTGTGCAATGTACAAATCGCTCACAATAAATAGTACTTTAATTAATATTTCACAACAGCGTAGATAAGTAGTGGGTCCTATGTGTATAACAAGTATGAGGTAATAGATGGAAATGGCGTTAGCTTCCTTCATTTTTAAAGACTGCATTTTGCAGATGTGCGAGAAGAGAAACAAGCACATTTTATTTTATTACATTATATTTACATCAATGAATGACTGACTAGAGACTTCCTTCCTTTTTTCAGGAGCGAGAGAGCGACGGTCACTTGAGCATGTTCTGATGACACTGCAGCATCTTCCCAAAAGAAAATGAGGGAGAAAGGGGTTCCTGTTCCAGTTGCTGCTACTTGTGGAGCGGTGCCACGTTGCTCATTTCATGGTGGAATCTACGACGAGTGAAAGTGGACGGGCTGCTCTTCATTCATGCCATCATTATTATACCTTGTGGCAAAATAGTTTCATCTCATCTAAAAGAGCAACGAGCGGGTTTCAGTCGGCGTGTTGTGGTTTTGTGAAGTTAAGCTGCCATTTCTTCTCATTACTTTCCCTCTGAAATAATAATTCTGGTGGTGGAGGCGGACGTGGAAGTTTACTGAAGAGAAATTTAAAGAGAAATTCAAAGAAAAGCCAAAAGGATGGGGAAAGAGGAGAAAAGTGGAGATTTGGAAAGTGTGTATGTCACGTATTGGAATCGTCTCCAACACTCTCTCTTCCTCTCCTTTCTCCTCCTAGCTGCTGTTGCGACTGTAGCCTTCTTGATCATTTCCTTCGTCTCCGGACACGTAAGTTTTTGCACCTTTTTCCTCTATTTACTTTTCCACTTGCGTGCATCTAGCAATATACCTTTATAGATTCTAGAGATAGTCATACATTATGTATAGAAAATGCAACTTTTTTTATACCTACCTTTCATCGCTGTAAAAATACGGGATTTTATTTGTGGGAAAATACCCCAAGTTCCCACCATCGTCGTCAAGAAGTTCATTACGAATGGGACAGGGTGAAAGCCAGGAAACGGGTGAAAAAAGTTGAGAACTTGTTTGAAGCATCACGTTCATCTCATCTCGATGTGCGATGTCGAGTTGAGCCAGTTAGCTGCACATTTTCAACACAACACATTACTTATTTTAGATCTTGTTCATTCAACTTGGAGAGGATCATCTTATCTGAAAAAAAACCTATGTAGGATACCTTTAGTTTTGTATATAGAAATAATATGATTTGATGAAGATGCTCCTCTTCCGCATCAAAACTATTTGGCTTTCCCAACTCAAGTATAGGAAAAGTATCTCGGTGGAATGCATTTAGGAAGCGTTCATACATAGCTGCACCCGCATTCGTAAAATAGCTTCAAGGAAATAGACATGGTTCGTCTCTTTTTCACGAAAAAGCTGTAGTGTAGTCAACTCCTGTATAATTAACAGGATAAAGGCTTCAAGATAGCTCGAGGAAGGAGAAAAGAATGTAGAAAGAAAAGCGGGTTGGTTGAGCTGGAATGGAGAAAATAACTGGAAACTGGGCTAGCTTTAGTATATATATATCGGCATTTTTTCCTAGTTGGCATACCTTATTGTTTCCCTTTCTTATTTTATTCTTTTTCTTTCCTGTTTTTACAGATGTTGTGAAGTGGAACAGGGAATACCTTGTCCAAAACTGACTTTCTCTTTTTGTACCCATTTCTTTCCGGAGAAAGTTAGTAGCATTGTGTGTATTGGTTAGTTTGGGAAAATGGAATTGAATTTCAAAATGACATTACATTTACTCCACCAAAATGACTCTTTGGTCCATTTGATCCGATCCAAATCCGAATTCAAAGCATCCAATTCCAGATCCAAACCTGGAGAAATAGGTACTCATAAAAAAGACGATACTTTGCTCAACGACAACTACTCTTTCTGTTTTGTTATTGTGACTGAAATTAGGCAACAAAATTGCAACAATACGCCCCTTCCATTCACCTAGCGTGTGATGGGGAACGAGAAAATGGGTTGGGAAGCTATTTGCTTCTTCTTTGAAAGAGAGACATTATAGAAGTAGCTTCCCTTGTGCTCTTTTCTATTTCCGCCCCATTTTTTTGAGAAAGTAATAGGAAGGCTATTAAGTGGAGATAAAATACAATTTAAAAGGAATTACACAGCATCCGCTACTTTCCCTTTTGGGGAAAGTTAGATAAGACTCGTTTTTATGATGGGAGTAGGAGGACATCACATTTAATTCACCAGGCTTTATGAGGAATTAATGGGATAGACAATGTTAATTGGTTATTCCTTTTGGATAAAATAAAAAGTATATTCTTAAATGATTTTCTTTCCCTTTTTATATAGGATGTGGTCTCGACGACGTCGCAGGTGTCAATTGTGCTGGCCGCATTGGGAATCCTGTTGGTGGTGTTCCTGGTGGGTCAGTTCCCCATTTTTCAAAAGCACACGTTCTCCTTCGGACTCTCGTTCTTTGTGATTCTTACTCTGTCAGCGACAATATTTCTCTCGGCTCATGTGTCCTCACCGTGTCGGCCAGCGGATGCTCTTATCCCAGTATTTATCTTGATCTTTGCGATTAATACGATGATGCCACTACCAAGATTTGCTGCGCTTGTCGTTTCCCTCGTATTAATCATTGTTCATCTGCTTCTCGCGCTACTCCTCTCGGACGAGTTTACCGAGTCACTGGGGAGACAGGTAAGTTATCATGTCAGATCCCATATATCAACGTCTTCCTACGCAGTAGACAAATATAATACGTTACGGAGATATATAGGAAATTCCATTGGAAGAGACATTGAGTTCGCTGCGACGGAGAAAGTGAATGAATCTTACAGTCGACCTAGATATCTCCCCTACTTTAACCTAAAAACATCTATTCAGTCAACTAAATATTTAATTTTCATCCGAAAAAAGTATATGCTTATTGTCACTAAAATAACTTCCAATCACAATCATCTTGGTTCATAGAATGAGGAGGTCTAGCAAGGAAAAAATATATCCTGGAGCAATTCCACACCATCGCCGCAGTCAGAAGGCAATGTATGTTTACCCTTGCATTGCAATTTGCACTGTGTATAAAAAGGAATCAACAAAAGTCTCCTAAGAAATGTGAAGATCGACACGACACCCTTTTTCAAAGGAAATTTGCAGTATACTTTTCCTTATTTGTTGTCACACCACGACTTGTATATATACCTTGTTTGTGTTGAAGATTGAGAGAGCCTTGTTATATTTACTTCTGTATTTGTTGTTCTACCTCTCAAATATGCTTGACTGCAACACACGGACCAAGTCAATCCTGTTGTTTCCCATGGGAGACCTGAGCGAAGAGAGGAAATTGAAGTGTCGAGAGAGACATATTTTTGGGGTGAAGTGAACGGATATGGAAACAATCAAACACCAACATCTGCATTCCTTCCCAACTTTCTCTCAAAGTGAATCATTCATCTCATCACGCGACGGTCTATCTACTTCATCTCTCAAACTAATTTCCGCGTGATTATTTACACGTAAAATATGGACAACTCTCCCCATTGTCATTTTGATAGGAGGCCATAAATCACTTACATCAGAAGCTGCGCACAGGTTCATATCGATCATCTTCTGATGCGATCGTAAAATCCACTCCTTTTGTTCTTAGACTGCGCTACTTTCTAAATACTTTACAATTTCACTCAGAGATATGCTAAAAATGAAGTCATTAGAAAGTGGGGGGGAAGCACATTCTACCCAGGCCAGGTAATTAACACCAGAATTCAGGGATTATGGGATGCTGATGCTGGGGAAAACAAAAGGAGAAAATAATTTACATTGTCTGGGCATTATGGATTAACTCTTCCTTTCTTTTCTGAGGAAGCACACGTGTGCAGAGACACGAATCAGACCTTTTATCGTCTGCGGTGTGGTGGGAGATGGATGAAGTGTGGTAATGAATATGAAAAATGCAAATGGGTAAAAGAGGCTTTTCCATTCTCATTCAGAAAAGTGTTTCCTCCTCTATAGAGCTTGTGTATATACACATCTGGCTGCTATAGCTTTTCCAGTCAGCAGAGTGGAATAAACGATGTGTAATCACAGTACATTATTTTCTCTACCAACTTCCTCATACAAAAGGCCAATTTCGAGAGCCAGACGAAGGTGTGGAGAATGAAACTGTCCTCGACAGCCCAGAGATATAATGGAATAGCACAGTGATGTGATCTGATGATACCTCTGGGCAATGGAGATGCAGGCACACTTAAATAATGTATGCTAATGCTATGCCATGTCATTGCTACCGAGCCAGTCTAAGTAAGACAGAGAAAGGAATATAAAGTCGGAGAAGATGTATCTAATTGCTGGGGAGCCAGTCATCAGACGCAGCTTGGATATCATCCTTCCATTCAATTGCAAACCACAAGGTCATCTCATCACAAATTCAGTTCAGTCTGGAAATAAAATGAAGCTCTATAAATATGTATTTGAATGAGCTTTGAAGGAAATTAGGAAATGTTACATAATATAATGAATGCCTTACATAATGCGGTTTACCAATAGATTGTGGTTTTAGCAATAGAAATTTAGAATTTCGCGATTTCGAAACAAAACTGCCGAAGACATCAAAAACCTACTTTGTATATATATTTACACATATCCATTGAAAATATAATCAGCCGCTGAAGCTCAGTAACTTTGACTTGAGAATATTGACAATTTCCAGCAAAGAATTTTTAATGTTGCAAGCTTTCCCACTTCGGTTTGTAGTTTGTACCCATTTTATAATCCATTTCAATCCATATGGTTTTCTAATAAGTTTGAAATGGAGCGTGACTACATTTTCTCGAAATAACATTTTTGTAGGTCGAATTCAATAGCATTGTTAATCGTCCATTCTTCACTCCCATTTCTTTTTCCTACAAGTTCACTTTCTCTTCCGTGGTTTGACTCTAGTATTAGCAATAGTGTCTACAGAAATTTCACTTATTCATTCATTCTTTACTTAGTTTCCCATTGGAAATAACTACTTTTTTTGGAAGACGACGACATTACACCCATTTTTACGTACATGTTTGGATTGGACATTGATGTCATTTCATGAGCGTATGTTTTCTTTCTCTTTTTTTAGGCAGTGGCAAGCGGAGTGTTCCTATTAGCAGGACTTATAGCCGGAGTGTACCACCAGCAAATGGCTCTCATTGCCCATAAAAGGACATGCGATAGCACAAAAACATGTTTGGAATCTCGAGTGAAGTTGGAATGTGAGAAGGAGCAGCAGGAGCAGTTACTTTTATCGGTCATTCCAGCTTACATTGCTGCTGAGGTATGCAACCCAAGCCAAATCGAATTTTTCCTTTTCCTTCTCTATTTTGATTCACTCGGATGCATTTCAATGAGCATGCTAGCAGTGGTGTCGACAACTTTTATATGGCAATGAGACACAAGAAAAGCATTGGCAATTTATTCTCGTAATTTTATGAATGTCGTTACTTCTTATAGTGGATTAGATGAATGGTATATATACAACAGGGATGATGATGGCCACTACATGCTCATTTAACTAGGCCAGTCTGAATTGCCACCGAGTTGAACTAACATTGACATAAAAATGTGTGGTTTATGGGGAAAGCAATCTGAGAAAAGATGTTGGAAATGGAATGGAATTAATACGAGCAGCAGTAGTACATGACGATCCACTCTTTGAGACAGCTTTTCTCCATCTTTTAAACCAACTATTAAATCCCATTATTAAAAAGAAGTACATCATCCTTTCTCCACTCCTTCAGAACAGGAGCTGGTTGGTTTGGCTTGTGCTGCTAACAATAAGATTTTACGAGATGCTCTACTAAATTAAAGTCGTTTGCTTTCCCTTTCGTTTTCACCGCAAAAGTTGTGTAGCTGTGCCACCGCTTAATTATTTAGTTTTTGGGCTGCCGGAGAATGTAAAAGAGTGAAATCTTCTCAATTATTATTTGCCCCCGTTTCTTCCAAACCACTAGGTTCTGTACTGGATTGTGGTTTAGTTTTCTTTTTGCGAAAAAACTCCCATATATGCATTCATTTGCCCCTTATTATAGGAAGACGCACACTTTCCCTTGGGAGAAAGTTGATAAATAAATTCTTATATATTGCTCTGCATTCTCTTTCAGTAGTTTCAGCTCGTTTATTTTTATACATTTAGGCCCAATCTTCACCTTCACCAGGTTTTTGTAACTATTTACTGGAATTATTAATGCCGCATATAACTAAGTAAAGATGTAGTTCTCAGAAGAGAAAACTCCTAACAAACTTCTTCCTACGCACAAATGTTCAAGTTTCCTACATTGTGTCAGTAATATAAAGAAAATGAATACTAATGACTGTTTCTCCCTAACACGGGTGTAAAAAAACCAATGTAGTGTATGCGTATAATTAGAGTTGCGTCTCGAGTGGGAAATTTACAAAAAAGGAATTTAGATCTAGTCCCATTCTTACTGATTTTTAACCTTGCACATACATTAGAACTTGGACCTTTGGGCTGCCATCATTTTATAAACTATCCGCATCCTTGTCCGTTAGAAATTTACAGAATTGATGCACTAAGCTTTTTTATCAATCTACGAGTTTGAAATAAACTAAAGTCAAGTTTTACCTTAATGGCGTCATACCATATTTAAAATATTATTTTCCACAGGTGAAACGTAACATAATGCTGAAAATGGCAGACGTTTGTCAAAATGCGAGCCCGATTGCCACATCCAGGTTTCATGACATGTATGTTCAACGGCACAACAACGTAAGGTAAGCATCCGCCGCTCCTTTATTCTTCTCAGTTTGAGTGACTTTCCTTCACAAGCCAGGATGTTAGGTGGATAATAATGGATATGGAGTGGATCCATTATTATCCGGATTTTAACGTGTCAAATCCCCCCATTTAGGTTGTGTTTAATGGATAATTTGGACAATATTACTAAAGGTGGATTTTAATGGCTAAATTGGAGAAAACACAATACTGATTGTGTTTTATACATAGTCCATACGTATTTCGTGTTGAGATACCCATCGGTATATTTTTATGCCTAACAAGACATTGTGCATGTACGTACGCTATATGTACGTAACGAAGGCATATTTATACATAAACTAAAATGCTACGTACAAACCCAATATCTTATGCATCTGTTCCTAACCAAACCGGATCATATTGCATCGGAATTGTTTGTGAGTAATAAATGTTGTGGAATTATACAATTGCTGTCCATTTATTTATTAATTAGTATATTTCTGGTATGGTGCTAATTTGTGTGTAAATATCAAGCTATTTTTTGAAGAAAGTTGTCAGTTGTATATATCATCTATCCAATTAAGACGATCGAAGGATAAAATTATGGCACTAACTACATTACAGGTAACAATTTTTAATATACCTTAAATAAAATATATATGATGCTGGCACTGAGCGAACTCCCGACACAGCTATTTGTGTGACATTTACAGCGGGAGTATGTGAGTTTACAAGGACGTGTAGTAAGGAAAACCGTATGGATTTCATGAGGATGCTATTAGGAAACTTGCCCATATTATCAATTAAAGATGTCCAAAACATCGCTTCGAAGTTAAAGAAGAAAGGGAAGTTTTCAACTCAACCTACAGCTGATAGTCTACAAACAAACGAAGACGGCTGGTGGGAGTTGGATTCATCGGTAACAATTGTTTATACTTATGGATGTTAAAATACGACCGTGAATGAATACTGAAACTTTAACTTAACACATTGATTGTTTATAAATGATGTAGGATTCAATTATTAGCTGGGCGGCAACTGCGACTGCTTATGATCTGGTTGGATTCATCAAAGAAACTCTCCAAAACGTTCGTGCTGGAGAATTACAAAGTATCAAATCAACATTTACATATGAAGCTCGAGTAAAGCTGCTCAATCCCGAAAACGCTGTGTCGAGGCCTAGGCCAGTGCCAGCGGAAGTAGGGTGGTGGACAGCTTATCCAAAGGAACGGATAATCTCCATGCGAAATGGTATCCAACATTATCGGCTACCGGATTAAGGAAAGAAGACTCCGCGATGTGTCAACAAAGCAGCAACCGTTTCAGTGTCATCCTATGAAGGGAAAACCATGTACAAAAGGACTATCTATCACGATCCAAAATCGGTTTACCTTACGGAAGTTGCGAAACAAAAAACTGGATTAGAGTGACCGATTTTATAAATGGAATTGCAATGAAACTGTTAGAGCTGAACTTTCAGAACGTTTTGCTGGCAAATTAGTCGTATGATAGGTAGTGGTAGTGATTTTGAAGCATTGGGATTGGAAAAGGGTAACTTTGATGTTTTCGATTTACATGAGTACTTCGTTAAAGATTCTGGAAAAATTGGATTGCGTTCACCTATAATGCATTATTTCAAGAAAGATATTCAGAAAGGTGCGCACAGTGCAGATGTAGATAGCATTTATACGATGAAACTTTTTACTGACATTTATGTGGCTGAAAAACTCCAAAACAAAGCCGAAATCAATATGCGAGGTACTCTCAAGATGTTTAATGAAATCAAAACTGTAAAATGAACGTTATTGGATGATATAAAATAAAAAGGATGCGCTTCTTTGTACTCTTATGAATTAATTAGTTGATAACTCTTAATATGTAACGATAACTTGATAAAATGTAACGATGGGATATTTATGTATACACTTGCTGTAAATAAACTTATTAATTCAATAAACATGTTCTGGTTTTCTCGTCTTTCAGCTAGCATATATTAAAACCAAATCCGCATTATTAGCATATTTACTGCTGGCACTGATATAACCCCGACACAGCAGTAAACGTTTTTATAACTAACAATCGTAATGGGTATCAAAAAACAAGGTACAGTTTAAATTCTAGTAATAAGGATTGCTGCTGTGTACATGCGTTATTGGCTTATGTCATACATAATGATATTCTAATACTTGTGGATATTGGATACGGATCTTTATATATCTCATTATGTAAATGTCCTTATGTGAACAACAAGACTAATATGGGATATATATATATCAGTATGTGTACATTTAGTATGTACTATCCATTTTATCCATTTTAGCCTGTGTATTTACTATATATGGTTTTATCCATATTCTCCAATTTAGCCATTATTATCAAATTATCCATTATATTCATTATCCATCGGGCTAGTAATATTTATCCCCATGGATTTTTTACATCTCTGGTTTATATTTCCATTTTATTAGAGCTATATGCCACAATTTTCAGCAATGTTTTACATCAAGGTATTATAATTAACTAGAGTGATTACCAATTCACATGCCTTTAGACACCCTTTTAAATCGAGCACATATTTAAAACAGATTTTAGACTGTGAGAACCCAGTGGACTTATTTCATCAGATATCCTCCAGGTACGAGACGATTAAAACTTCCTGACACTTGCGAGAGAGACAGAACTGTCAATCTTTGACAGTAATTCAGCATGCGATCATTGACTAGTTCAGAAGAGCGATACTGAGATGAAACTTGGGTGTCATATCCAGAGCGATCTGTAATTACCATAGGAGCGTAACTTTGAGATGCGCGATTGTTAAATCGAGTACTCTTGAAGAGAAATTATATTAGTGACTCTTGTTGTGCATATAAAAAAATTCACGCTACTTTGAGGAAGAATTTATCCCATGACTAATAATAAAGGTAGAGTTGGCTAAATTTTCTGCCGGACTAGAAACCATCAACTACTTTAACTCAGACGAGACAACACTAATGACTCATTTTACTGGCAAAAAATTCACAAATCATGATACACAAAATGCATAATAGAGAGAGCACATTTTACTGAGTCACCAAAGACACAAAGAGACTTAGTACACATAATATATTCTCACCACTCTCGTGATATATTATTACTCTATCCTTGCCACAAGTTGGTCACATATTCACACCCACCGCGATACATCGTTGTAATCATACATCCTTTACTTCTGCCGAAATTGTTCGCTACGTAACTATCCCACCTCGACTTTACACTCTTACGTCACCATCCAGGCCATTAGTACTCGCTATATACACCACGCTTCCTGCCTAAATAGCTTCGGTTCACTCTACCACATGCATACTCCACACATGTTCACCTTCTATCCATACTGTCCATATTATTAGATCCCATAACTCTATGTCTCTGCCTTTGTTCACTATCCATATATCCCGTCCTATCTCCCTATATGAGATATTGAACTAACACCTTCGCCTCACCCTATATCTACTCTACCCGAACTACCTTTTTCCAGAATATCATTAAGTATGACATAAGCCCATAACGCTAGATACACAAGCAGCATCTCTTATTACTAGAATTAAACTGTCGCTTGTTCCTCCAGCATATCCTCACTTACCTTATTGTCTCCATAACCCGTCCATACGCGTCTCCCTCGGGTCTTTCCTTATTCTTAGCTCGTCACCAGTAACACCTCTACATTCGTTTACCCTATCTCGCGCGTATATTTTCCGGTTAACTACCTATCCCTTTCTCTGAAACAGACGAGTAAGCCCAGTCAACACCGCTTTATGAATTATACTAAGTTTATTTTACCCAGGCGCTAAGTCCCACGTACTATTATAAATTCCCCCCTCGTTACATTTATCAAAGTTATCGTTACATATTAAAGACTTATACACTAAATTAATTCATAAAGATCACAAAGCGCATGCCTTTTTTATTTATATCATCCATAACGTTCATTTTACAGTTTTGATTGATTTAACATCTTGAGAGTACCTCGCATATTGATTTCGGCTTGTTTTGGAGTTTTCAGCCACATAAATGTCAGTAAAAAGCTCAGTAAAATGCATTCATCTGACTGTGCGCACTTTCTGAATATCTCTGCATATAGGTGAACGCAATCCCCATTTTTCCCAGAATCTTAAACGAAGTACTCATAGTTAAATCGAAAACATCAAAGTTTAGCCGTATTTTCCAATCCCAATGCTTCAAAATCACTTCACTACCTATCATAACGACTAATTTGCCAGCAAAAAGTTCTGAAAGTTCAGCTCTAACAGTTTTATTGCAATTCCATTTATAAAAATCGGTCACTCTGATCCAGTTTTGTTTCGCAACTTCCGATAAGGTAGACGCGATTTGGATCGATAGAATTAGTCCTTTTGTAAATGGTTTTCTTCATAGGAGGACACTGGGAGAAACGGTTGCTGCTTTGTTTGACACATCGCGAGTCTTCTTTCCTTTCTTAATCCCGGTAGCCGATAATGTTGGGATACCAGTTTCCAGTCCATGGAGATTATCCGTTCCTTTGATAAGCTGTCCACCACTCCTTACTTCCGTGGCACTGGCCTAGGCCTCGACACAGCGTTTTCGGGATGGAGCAGGCTTACTCGACGCTTCATATGTAAATGTTTGATTTGATACTTGTAATTCCCCCGGCACGAAAGGTTTTGGAGAAGCTGCTTTGATGAAATCCAACCAGATCATAAGCAGTCGCAGTTGCGCCCAGCTATTACTGAATCCTACATCATTTATAACAATCAATGTGTTAAGTTAAAGTTTCAGATCATTCAACGGTCGTATTTAACATCCATAAGTATAAACAATTGTTACGATGAAAATCCCACCAGCCGTCTTCGTTTGTTTGTAGACTATCAGCTGTAGGTTGAGTTGAAAAACTTTCTTTCTTCTTTAACTTCGAAGCGATGATTTGGACATTCTTAATTGAAATATGGGCAAGTTTCCTAAATAGCATCCTCATGAAATCCATACGGTTTTCCTTACTACACGTCCTTGTAAACTCCACATACTCCCGCTGTAAATGTCACACAAATAGCTGTGTCGGGAGTTCGCTCAGTGCCAGCATCATATATATTTTATTTAAAGGTATATTAAAAACTGTTACCTGTAATGTAGTTAGTGCCATAATTTTATCCTTCGATCGTCTTAATTGGATAGATGATATATACAACTGACAACTTTCTTCAAAAAATAGCTTGATATTTACACACAAATTAGCACCATACCAGAAATATACTAATTAATAAATAAATGGACAGCAATTGTATAATAAATTAAATTTTAGAATTCCACAACATTTATTACTCACACGTAAACAATTCCGATGCAATATGATCCGGTTTGGTTAGGAAACAGATGCATAAGATATTGGGTTTGTACGCATTTTAGTTTATGTATAAATATGCCTTCGTTACGTACATATAGCGTACGTACGTGCACAATGTCGTGCTAGGCATAAAAATATACCGATGGTATCTCAACACGAAATACGTATGGACTATGTATAAAACACAATCAGTATTGCGTTTTCTCCAATTTAGCCATTAAAATCCACCTTTAGTTATATTGTCCAAATTATCCATTAAACACAACCTAAATGGGGGTGGATTTGACACGTTAAAATCCGGATAATAATCGGATCCACTCGCATATCCATTATATCCACATAACATCCTCTGTTAACTGTTTTCAAATTGAAAAAATCGCCCTCAGAAGATTAAAAGTTTCCTCAAAAGTTTAAAAAAGGGCTCTCTAAAAGCCCAACTCCACCCAACTAGTTTTAAAATTTGCCATTTTATCGGGAACTCATTTTGCCCGCATCTGGTAGTAAAATTATTGTTGAAAATGTATTCTTGTGTACTACTTTGGTTCCCCCAAGAATCTGGCAGCCATGAAAGTTAGCAGTATAAAGGAGTAAATCTTTAATAACTAAATGTAGAGAGAACGTTGGTAAACATAACATTGGAAGGTGTACAAAGCAGAAAATGTCATCGAGATCCTTTGAGATTGAGCTTCGTTCAAATAAGTAGTTAATATGTACTTAAAAGTAATCATCAGAAAACAAATGTAGTTTCACAGGAAATATTTAGTACGGGTAAGTTTTATTGCAAAAACGCTCGGAACGGGGGGGTCGGGGGGACATTGGCCCGCCCAGGTGATTAAAAAAAATTTTACGAGAGAAAAGTTAGGTGACTAGAGGAAGTTTTTCATGCTGAAGAAGATTCTGGCACCCATGTGTGCTGTAAATGCACATCAAGAAAAGTGTATGTATTGTTGGCTGGAAAAAGCTAAGCAAACAAGGATTCATGAAAACAACCGCATCTCAATTGGGCTAATCTGAAAAGACTGACTCGTGAATATCAGAATGGTAGCTCTATAAGCTATATATTGTGTTATTTAATACATATTTTACAATATGTTTTTGAAATCAATCCAATATTTACTTCAAATGA
>LJIJ01001516.1:0-42263 GCA_001718145.1 Orchesella cincta
AAAATACCCAAACACATAAATTGAGAACACTCTATAGTACTACGAATTTATTTATTCGGGGGGACGTCGTCGGGGGGAAAATAGTATATGGGAAACTGTTGTCGAGGAAGAAAGACTTGAGGGAAAAAACGTCTCGAGGGAAAAATGGTTTTGGGGGAAAAGTGCTTGGGGGAAAAAAAATGAACCTCCGGGGAAAAGTGGTTCGGGGAAAACAGCCGTTACCGAACTCTTCACCGTAGAAAAAACACGGACCTATATCACATCCCATCGACAGAGGTAGCTGAACAAATAGCACGGCAAAAGAAACTATTTGCTTCAGCGTGAATATCTGAATTTTTTGGTAGTGGTAATGAAAAATGAAAAATCCGCAAATCCATAAGCGATTCCATAAATGACAAACTTGATTGTCACCAATGGTATTAATTTCCTATATTTGTACTCTAGGGTCCACTTCCCTTGTTTTACATTCCAGTTGAATAAGTAGGGACAAAAGTGTTTACAAAGTAAGTTATGTATGAATGCGATAACCACGAGAATCCAAAGGTGTCTGCATTTCAATTATGATGATATGCTTTAAATTTTGCTTCGTATCTTATTTTATGCAAAGCCCGAATTTCAAAATCTACTTGCAATTATTACACAGCTTCATAAGAACTGGATTTTGATAAAGTTCCCGGTACAAGGATACCAGAGGTTTTGCTATATTTATTCCCTGAAACATGAAACTTAAGGTATCTCTACATTGCTTAAAATTTATTTTACGAAACGGTTTTTGTAAAATCATGTGTTTTATAAATTTACATGTCAGTGTCTACCCTTAAATTAATCTTTCATGAGTTTTCGCGTTATGATACCTTAGTCGTAATATTTCACAAGTACTTTTGCTACTAAATAATGTGCTTTCATCCCACTACTGATTTTTAAATTTAATTTTGTAAGGATTTTAAACATAACCAGGAATTAAATACTAATTTTCTGTCGGTTCCAACATGGCTTAAGCTTTTTTACCGAGTATCTACCATACGTAGGTATTATCAGAAAGGCTGCACCAATTTTAATTTGCTCTTTTTTCAAAACTACTTGACATATTAGTAAGATTTTTTCTATATAGTTTTCCTGGACCCTTGTACATATTTTGCGCCTGCGTTTGAGAACCAAAGTGATTATGGAATTATTTTAGACGCCTCGAAGTCCAAGCTATGACATTCCGCTTTTTTCAGATGCTTATATGAGTAATAACTTCGCCTACCTGTGCAATTTTTCGATTTTTGAAATAAAAAGTAGTTTTATGGTGAATGGGTACGGCGGCAATGAGATTCCGCCACTCAATTACGGCTGCGATCTTTTAGTTTTTTTCTAACGGTCTTTGAAGTGTGACTGGGCAAATTTTTTTTCGACAAGAAAATTTCGTAATTTCATGTGTCCCTGCCAAGTGTGTTTATGTAGGCTGCTTGTACCTTTCGAAAAAGTCAGCATAAGCTTGTCCGATCAATATAGATCCCACACAACAATGTCAGTCAGCAAAACTCCCACTTGTTCCAGAAACCAAGCATAATAACCTTTGAAGTGCATTTTTTTCGAAGGTTTTAATGCAATTTGCCTATTTTCTACTAAGAGTCACCCACAATGGAAAATGCATTACACCACCTAGAATAAGTCGATCGGTCTGGCATTGGATCCACACCATGGTTTGTAACCTTATAACTAATTAATGATGCAGCGATGTCTTTCGAAAAGGCTAAATTTACTTACGCTTTACAATTATAAATGACCCATCGTTCAATGGCCAAACTCTTTATCTTTCAGATGACATGCAGATAATCCTAATTATAGGAGCCGTCTCTGACATACACATTGTCAAAATTGGTGCAGCCTTTCTGATAATGCCTACGTAAATTCAAGTACTACAAGCGTGTTTATTGATTCTTTACGCCATGTTTGAGTGTTAAAATATAGTTTGGGGCGCCCGGATACTTTGCTTGGATGGTTATGTTATCTATCCCCCATTTTAAAGTTGAAAATTGAAGATTACAAAGTAAGAGCTCACATTTATACTTAGTAAGCCAAAACAACACAAATTGTTTTTTTTATTCTGACAAATGTAATAAACAATTGGATTCGTATTAGAAAGCTGTGCTATAACTCCTATTTGTTATTTCGCCTTGGAATATTTCTAAATATATTATTAACCAAATTATAGGAATTCAAAGCAACAACCAAAATATCAATATTCCGTATTTTTACGTTATCCCCATTAGAATTGCAACTGTATTGCGGAGGGAGGTGGTTCCCGTTTACCTTTCTAAATATTCATGAGATCACAAGAACTTCCGCAATTAAATCTGCAATTAACAGTATAATTATACGTTACGGCGGTATAATTACGAACTGACTTGTCGGCATCGTAAAATCGTAAATCACAGTAACTAAATACGCAATTTAAAGCTGTGGAGCTTCAATGCTTCTCGTTTACTTCATTACAAGTTTGGAGAGAAGAGCGCAAACATGGTGGTCTACAAACCTAGTCTCCTGCTCTTTGCGGGATTGGTAGCGTTTACTACACTCTTAACCTTTGGTGATTGTGGTAAGCCTAACTATAACGCTATCATAATCAATTTTTTATTCAGTAAGCGAATTGTGGAATACTATAGACGAATTCTTTAAATTTTTACAGGCCCACGTCCATAAAGGGGTCCATCTTGGGATGGTGATGATGGTTGGGATATTAGCGGAAGAAGGTGGGAAGATCCGTATTGGGGTACTGGTCCAGTTCGACGCCCAGTTCGCCCATCAGGAATACTTCCCAGATCGTTGTATTCACGTTCAGGCGGTGGATGGGATGATCCATATTGGGGAAAGGGTTATCGCGGCAGGAGTATGATGGACGATACAGCTTGGGGTCATGGATACCGTCGACCACGACCAACCAGGGTCTGGTGGTAGATGACGACGACAATCACGGTAAAATTATGGTTGCGAATCAGGGCCTTCTGCCCATCATACTATTTGTAAACTTTCTTAAATTGAATGGGGAAATATAGCAAAAGAATTGTGAATTTACTTCTACTGCATGCAGGAAGCAAAAGGGTTTGTAGCAATAAAGCGAAAAGAATTTTAAAATTAGTGGACAAAGAAACAGAAAAGAAAATTGTTATTGTCATAAATATTATTACAGTTATTCATAAAAATACATGTCTTAGAATTGAAACTGCGAGAAAAGCGTGGTACCTATTTTTCACTTAAGTACGTTGCGTAATTGTCAGCTATCATAATTATGACTTTAATGCGTGTAAAAAACGTCATAAAAGTAATTACCCGTGAAAACAACTCATTAAGTCGTAAACTTAATGGTGTCTAATATCAATCCACTGTCTAAACTGGTTTATACCATGGCTAAAAACCTTGAAAATTTATAACCTGTAAAAGATTATTTGTTTTCCTCAGCAATTTTCCTTGCACATGAAAATACGATTGAGATATGATATCTTGTGAAATATACATTTACAGCTGAAATATGTATTGCGAATAAGACATTATGTGTTGCAAGGTTAGATGAAATTATAACATTTGAATTTCCCGTTTAATAATACCTGTATTCATGCCGAGATGACATGCCGAATTTTTCACTGATCTCCTGACTCCGCCTTTGAAGAATAATTTCACTATTCTCAAAATACGTTGACCATTTATTAAAAACTATAAAGTATGTAATGGCAAAGATAAATGCTGTGATTCTGCCTGAAATAAATAATATAGAAACACTCCTCAAGTGAATGGCTAGAATCATGACGTTATATAGTGCAAACGACAAGAATTACAAATGCAGCCACAAACCAACTTCCTGCCATTAACTTCAAAGCTTTGTCTGCTATTGAAATGCAAATATTGTGATGTCTAAAATTAGCTAATGCAGAGTAAGAAATATGCATGCTTCTACATCGGTTTAGTTTTTGTACCCAAGTTAAACACAGCTGAAGCAGGATAATTGCACAAGTTCAAAAGCTGAGGAAAATCGCAAGGAAACCAATGATGCTCACAATAAGAGGACTTTTGAAATAGGAAAATTCTGAGGTAATATCTATAAACCCAAAACCAGCCGTGCACAAATAGAACGCGACGAATATTTTGGCAACGGTTACAAATGGTAGAATTAGTGAAGCAAATGGATATAGAATCACGGCAGGGGGAACGAAGATTCCATACCAGTCCTTCTCAATTGCTTTACAGAAAATGTGAAACATTTTATTGTAATTCGTGTTAACCGTATGGATTATTCGTTTTCATTCAAAATAAATACTTACTGTTTGATAAGTAACAGTGAAAATGCCAGTCTGGCTCTTTCAGCCATTTCGTTTCCAAAGGGACAGTCCGATGTCACATCTCATTGAGAGAGCCAGTTGAATAAATGGCACGAATAAATGAAACGATTTGCTTTAGTGTGAAAGTATGGAATCCATTTTTCTTTCGTGATACTCCAGTTGATTAAGTAAGTTGAAAATAGTTTTCACAGAATGTGATGAATTCTGTGTCCCCGAGATACCAAAGTGTGTGCATGTTTCTAAAAGGATATTTGTTATAAACAGCCTCGCTCTGCTCTCTCAAGTAGTTCTAATTTATGCGTGTATATTAGCTAAAAGCAGCCTGGATCTGGAATTATTATTAAGAGTTCTGACTTGTGTTTTTTAAATTTTACATGAAAAATGCTTGTATCTGACATTTTGAATTGTCAGCATTTTATGACATGATAATAATAGTAAATAATATTTTAGATACTTGCCATGCTTTGCGTAAAAATATTTATTTTGGGTACCATAATCCCAGTTATTTTAAGACCAACGGTAGAATTACATTATGTCAAGTTGCCAGTGTAAGGTCTTCGCAACATATTATGTTTTCAGTTTTTAGACATTGCTGCATATACTCAGCTCTAATATGTATACATACCGTCGACTTTTAAGAAAGTATCTTTTATCTCAATTACATGGTTTCGAGCAGTAAAATATTTAAATTTTGAAAAAAAACATCAAGTAAGCCGTATAAAAATAAACCTCCTGTTTTAACATGCATGGTAGACTATAAGACACAGACAAGCTGAACAATTACGTTTGGAAAATAATATCCAAATTGACAATTTAGTTTTTCATCAAAACTTGTCCTTGTTTTATTGAACTTTAAAATCATGAAGAATATAAATACATACAGGCAGGAGGCAAAAATATAGGTATAGAACATGTAAATTTAATTGAACACGCCCTTTATGTAAATTCAATAATGCTTACATGCAAAACGTGAAATAGTCGACTTGTTCTATTTAGGCTATACGGTTGAAAATTCATTTTTTTTGAATTTGTCGGCTTGAATTATAGCATAAATTTACGGCAAAATGAAATATAATATCGTGTAGAATAGTCAAAGCTAAGAAAGTTCTCTAGATTATTCCGTCACGTAGTTCAATGCGATTGTAAAGCCTAAACATGCGAGCAGACATCCTTACGCCAGTTTTAATCAGGTGCTGGGAACTCAACGAATTAATAAATGACACCACTTGCTATCCCTTTCAAGCCCGCTGGAACTCAAAATCAAGAAAGTTAGAATGGATCAACTCAACTTGGAAACTTCTTCCACACTACTTAATTAACATCGTAGTTTGCTTTATTTTGGGCCTTGGCTCTGCTTTCTATATACTTCTTGATTTTAAAATTCACCCAAAGAAGTACCCAGTGCATCAAGTATTTTTGACAGTTTTTATGGCATGCTTTGCAATTGCCATACCATTCACGAACTATTTAATTTTCCAGCAAGGCCCACAATTTTGGGAGAGTTGCAATCAACTTTTTCAATTTGAAAAGAATGCTAGAAGACGCTACCTCAGTTATCAAAGTTCTCCGAGAGAAAGTGAAAGTATTATTACATACTTTTTATACATGAGTGTATTTGGCTACCTTTTTGTTCCACTTTGTGTTCCGATCGTTTTCGTGATTTTTGGTGTTGATCCAAGCTACTATATTCTCAAAGACGTGTTTCCTTTCGAAGAAAGGAGTAGAGTCGAAATATGTTTAATTTTCTTTGTCAGATTTATTTTTCTAACAATTGCCATTTCTCAAGCTGCTAAAGTTTGTAGATATATGGCATGCCTAATTATCACCGTGTTACTTTGCTATGATAAATGTATCCAATCCATTCTGGAAACTGGGAATATACACAGATGTGAAAAGTTGTATAAAATGCTGTTTGTGCTACATTCCAGGGTTTCGCCTTTAATTTCAAATATTGTTGCTCTCTTTCTTGCTGTGTTTTATATAGGACTTATTGACTTGAACCTGATGGTTGTACTGCTTTATAAAACATTTCCAATAGAGATATACATAACTATTCCGTTTCTAGACTTATGTGGAACGAGCGTGATTGCAGTGGTGCTTTCTCTTCTAGCAAATCTGAGTTCTAGAAGCTTTGCAACAAGGCAGCATTTCCGAGAGCTAATAGTTGTACGGGGAATTTTAAAAGAATTGAAGCGCAAACTTAGGGCTGTGAGACCAATCACAATTACGTATTCCAGCTGTGGAACTTTCACGAAGCAGACAAGAACGGATTATTTTCATAATTTGTTGTTGAATTCTATGAGTGCCTCGGTAACTTTTAAAGGATCTATTTGATACGCTTTGTTAAATAGGCATTTAGTACATAAAATACATGTCCAACTACTATTAAGAGAGGAGATTTACTACATAAATATAAATTGACTATATTCTATTTTACAATCTTGAATAACGCAATTTTTTTGCTTAAATATTTAGGCCCCTTTTATGTTTTTAATAAATAAGAAAACGTCCTTTGGGTACTAATTTATCGTACTCGCTCGCTTCCAGAAAACGTTATTATTAACAACATGTTATTCTAAAAAGCTGGTTCGAATCTGCGTTGTTGAAGAAAGTACTTTCCCCTAAATGTTCTTGGCTTTGTTTTTCTAGTCTCAAATATCTTTCTAGTCGTTCCCACATAATATGGCGTAGCAGATGGTGAGGAAGTTGTAGAAAAATGGGGGAACCTGTGCAAATCTCAGCTTTAATAAAATGTTGGGAAATTCACGAGAAACTCAACCGATCCTTGTGCTACTCAATATTCGTTCAGTGGAATATCTCCGAACAAAAACTGGAACCAGTAACTCCACGGTGGCGTTTAGTTCCTTTAATAATAATAATAATCAGTGGCGGAACTAGAGGTATGTGGGCCGGGGTGCAAGCTGGACCATAAAGGCCCCTTCTCCGAATAAACAATATTAATATAAGCAGAATAACGAAGTTTACGATAGACTATCAATGTACATCATACTTATTTTTAGAAACAAAAAAGCTAATTAATAATTTCTGACAACAAACTGTTATGTGAAAGAATCGGTTTGAGAGGACATTATTGATAACAAGGTTTTTATTGTCGAGCTTTCTGCGTCTAACCCTAACGCTTTCTTCAGGACCAAACTGTTTACCGATAATACCCAACAATATACATTTATCACACTTCTGAACGAATAACCGGATTCTGGACTGATATATTTACACACGCAGCCAATTAAATGAAATAATCAACAGCTTTCAGCGTTTCAACTAAGTAACCAAATCGTGCTACCGTTAGAAAACCATGTCCACGTAACCCAGTGGGTATGTCGGATTTTTACAAAATATGCATTTTAATTAGCAAGGCTTAAAATGTTGACGGCTAGGTTTCTACACATCATGAGTACCTCTTTCAAATAATGTTAACGATTTTGCTATAAACCTTTCATAGAGTAATGTAAAAATATTAATCATTAAACAAAAAATATGAAGGCGTGTAAAAAAAATTCTGCATTAGGGTATCTAGCAACCTGCCAACCACGATCCAGTGGACATACTGGACTGACTTAACTTATTAAACTCGGTGAACAGCATGAAAATAGTAACGGCTAGCAGCATTGTGCTACCGTGTGCTGCTGTACGCGAATCCTTCTGATATATCGGATCACGACCCACACATTGTTGTGTAAAGACACCACATTGCATGCTAACCCACGTATAAACAAATTTTCTCTCGTTATAAATAGAAGCATAGTGTTTAAATGCTCCTACATCATAATCTTCATAAATCTGTCTGTGAACCTCCACGTAATTCCCGTAGCTAATAAAAAATTTCTACTACTGCCAGTTGATTTAAATGCCACCTCCTCAGGAAAGATTTTAAAAAAATATACTAAATATACACTGTAATTGAAATTTACAACAAAACTGGCATTTTCTTCATTCCCGATTGATCTGAGAAACAATATAGACTTTCAATAGGAGAATCTAAAAAAATAGGGGTTTCAATACGCAGAGACTTTTATTTATGTTTACTGTATTTTTTTAACGAATAATTCATCACCCGCTTTTAGCTGAGCATACCTTATGTAATCACGATGTTAAAAAATTGCAATTTCTTTTTTCTAACTGACTTCGATCACTACATATTAATTAGAGCTTTGTCGACCCAGACCCCAAATGGCCCCCATTAAAGAACCTTCTTGGGCATGGGTCTTAAACCTTACATAGTGTTCTCGTGCGCATATTATGTTTTGCATCAATGTGTTCCCCTTACATTTTGCTAGTTTCACGACCGTAGAGATGGAGAATATGCGTGTTAACTTCTCTTCTGCTTTTGTAAGTTAAAAATGGTAAATTTAACAGCGTATTCATATCAACACGAATGCATAAAGGCATAATTTGCATAATATTGACGCAGGAAAGGAACTTGATTCAGCTCTTCAGTAATAGTAAGTAACAAAAATATGTGTAGAAATGAACCCTTAACTAGATCATTTCAATCATTTCAGAGCAATGATATTAATATTCTATGGATAGTGGTAGTCCTTAGAGTTATCTTTTTTGTTGTTTACGCGGATTGCTTCCCGAAATTGTTTCCATGATGCTATATAAATGAGACAATTTTGACTGATTTTTATTGGGCTAAACCCATTGTCGTCCCCAATCTCAAACAGCCAAACGTATCCAAATTTCTAGTTCTTGAAGTTTGTATGGTGTAAAAGTTTGTAAAATACTTTGTAAGTTCAGGAAACATTTTCGAAATCAAAAAAAAATGAGATTTTTTATTTCACGTGCTTGATTCGGACTTCTTTTTACTACGACCGTATTTGGGAAAATTTTATCAGCATGATAGTGTCCTTGAAATGGATGCTGTGCGCCCGGACATGAGCTTCACAGACACACAAATTTGAGAAAATTTGGTGCGTGAACTCAAATTAATTTCACGCTCGTCCAAATTTTTAAGTGAACACATAAGCCCGTTAGTGGAGACTTGGTGGTTTTCCTAGGAGTTGTGCCCACACGAATATGTCACCCAAACTTAATAAAAAATAAAAGCCTTCCAAGTTAGAAAGAATTATCTTTCTATTACCGGACATTCCATTTTGACAATTTTCATAAAAAGCTAGTCCTTAGTCTCGGATAGAAACCGCAGATTCATTTCTAGTTCGCATACAGACTGCTACTAGATGTGTCTACTAGTGCGTAAGCCACAATTTCGGATGACCCAAATCACGCGAAGTTTTAAGAAAAATAAATTATATCTTTCTATTAACTGGGACATACTTTATTCTCAATTGTTTGGTTACTTGCTAATGATTTCCTAGATCGTAGCTTTTAACTCAAACTAATCAAAGTAACATAACAGCTAGAGTTTAATTATCTTACCTGCCGTGCTCATAATGCTAATTGATTTTAACTGTTTCACTTGTCTAACTAAATGTTGGGAGCCCAAAAAGAAATCAAACAGTTTTGCCTCGTTACATCTGTTAACATATGCTCGGTAATTTTGGTCTCTCGTTATAAAGCATTATTAAATAAAATATTTGTTCTCCTTAATTAGGTTAAATTTAAAAGAAAGCACACTTTGGTTCCGCTTAAGAGATTACTTACGAGAACACCAACTATTTTGTTCACCCATCATAACCTTAGGAGAACACAAATTATTTGTTCTCCTCATGAAAATCTCTAAAGAGAAAAACCATTTTTATTTCTTCTTGTGGCGGTATACTTAGAGAGCCACAACTATTTTTTTATCATTCAGTGCCGGATTACTTAGCAGAACCACAAATATTCAAATATTCTGTTCTCCTCATGAAATCTCTTTAAAGAGAAAAAACCATTTTTTTCTTCTTTCTGGGATTATTAAAGCAGAGCCACAACTATTTTTTTATCATCGTGGATTACTTTAAGAGCAACCACAACTATTCAAATATTCTGTTCTCCTCAGAAATCACATAAGAACACAAATTATTTTGTTCTTCCTCGTTAAATCACTTAAGAGAACCACCAGCTTTTCTGTTCTCCTCCTGGGATTACCCAAGCGCAACACAAATTAGTATTGTTCTCCTTACTAGTAGCGTTATTTAAGACAACAATTATTATTTGTGGTTTTATTTTATTCATCTGACGGCGTATTATTTCGGCGCCTGACCGGCGCCAAAAATTAAACTGTTCTCCTAAATCGGCTTCACACCAAGTGCTTCTCGTGGCACTGCCACTCTGCCACGTACAGCGTTTAAGGACCCATGCTCTTTGGGCCCCCGTGCCGGGGTGCGTTGCACCCCCGCACCCCTACTTTTCCGCCACTGATAATAATAATAATATCATACGCATTTAATTTTGTGTAATCGATTTCATCCACATTATTATAGGACTGCATTTGCCATACTAAGTATGGAAAATAATATTCTTTCTTATTTTGCAAAACATTGTTCTGCTAGCAGCAGCATTTATTTCACGCATGTAACATTCTTGGGTTGACGTTCAGTTGCCATTCCAATAAAAATATCCAGTGCTATTCAAACCATTCCTAAACAATTTGCTTATTTGTTTTGCCTAACGGTTACCCCCGTCGTAAAATTTTGTTTTGTTGCCAGCAACACTCAAGCTTTTGGGAGTTTTTCAATCAACTCTTTCACTTTTATGAAAGTATTGCAACAATCCCAACAAGGAACGCTAATTTTGATATGACCAATGGGGACTCAATTAGTGGGAAGCTTTTGTATTTGAGCGTTATTGGGTATGGTTTATATCCACTTTGTTTACCAATGCTGATAGTGGTGTTTCAGCTAGACACAATATATTTCGTGATGAAAGACTACTTTCCACTTAAGGAACGAGGTGTTTTTGCTATATTGGTTATTTGGTTGTTGCGATTTATTCTTGTTACAAATTTTGTTGCCGAATTAAGCAAAACGTGTGGCTTCCTTACCTGTTTAGTAATGTCAACACTACTATGCTACGATGATTGCATTGCACTGCACACAAAAATTCAAAATGTCAGGACCTGTTTTAAATCTTTTACCAGACTGTTAGTAATTCATGCAACGGTGGGACCTGCGGTTTCTAAAATTGTTACACTTTATTCACTCGTGTTCTACATCGGTAAGTAAACCTCAACTTGCTTGTAATGACATACCACGTTAATGAGACAGTTAAGATATCGATATAATCTATAACTTATCGCATTTAATAACAAGATAATAGATATAAAATGGCTGGCTTGTTTCATTGGAACTTGCAGACCGGCTTCATTGCCAATCTTTGCTTGAGCAACGAAGTGCTGAATGAACACTTTCAAGTATTAATGTCCCAAAATAACGACAAAAAAGAGTTAAAGAAGATTTTGCGTCCTATTAAACGCATCACTATTTTTTTTACTGGGCTTGGTAAATTCAGCAAACAATCAAGAACAAGTTACTTCCATAGTTTAATACTTGATTCTGTCAGTGCGGCTTTGTCTTATAAAGATTCTATAACTCATGTAAGACACAGTTTCTAAATTCGTTGTAGATTCGTTCATATAAAACTTTTAATGTTGTATAATATACGGTAGAGGTGATTACATGTAAATAAACGTTATTTACAACAATATTGAAGCTTATTTGCGATCAACATACTTCATTCACAATATGTTCAACTATTTGCAATTGGTTTCCTTACGGATTAACAAGCAGGACAGAGTCGGTAATATTTCCGCTCAAACCATGATGAATATAATTTATGGATACTTGTCTTTGCTTAAAACACGAAATGGTTTCACACTTATGAACAGAGGTTGTTATGTCGGCCACGCATTTGGCTGTCTAAAAATGCGTAGCCACTCTTAGCCCTATTTCAGCTAAAATGCTGACCGCTTTCATTCTACTCAATTACTCTGACACTTTGAGTCTGCAATTGCATTTTGCCTTGGTGGAAATTGCGAAGGCGCTTGCATGTGCAATCAGAATACATACTAAAGCCCTTCCTATGCATTTCACAGTAAACCATGACATTCCAGTATTGAGAAGCTTGTCATCAGGTTCCAAGAAAGCTCTTGCAACGGTTGGCTAACAATTAAGACCAGCAGGTTGATGTATGAGTAGCGTTTAAGGAATTGTGATTGGGTTACCCTTGCTGCCTTCCATTTCGGCCAGGAATGCATTGAACAGCCATATCAAACAGTATTTTCAAGAACATGACTATAATCCAAGTTTTGACAGTTAGGAACATTGCAACTGCCGAGAGGGGCAAAGAGAAGAGGTCCCGAATTACTAACATCGTTGAAGACGGATCTGCCGGTAAAATAAGTCAGTGATTATTGCCCCGTATGGGTAAACTAAAATAAATGGTATAGGAGTAATGAATTGAACGATTGCAAGCACAAGGTAGCTCAGCAAATATCCGTGAATCAGAAATTCTTTTGGTTCCAATGTCCATCCTTTTAAAAAGCAAATGTGTTTTAAAATTCTTAAGCTTTTATGTTAATTGGTAATTTATGTCAACTTACGATAGTCCATGTCATTTCCAATCATTTTATGTAGGAGAGACATTTTCGACCTCGATACAAACAAGCTAGTCACAGCAATGAAAAAGTATTCAAAGGTCAAAACTAACAATATGTCCAAATTTGGATGGCGCTTAATTTGGTTTCAGCTGGATACACTAGTTTTTTAGACGAACCGCAGCTTGAGCGTACTAATGTGAAGAGACAATGCACAAGCATTATAAGCAACTAAAAGTGCCTTCAAAAAGCGTTTGATTGATGCCAGTTGAAAACTACGCTTCTGTTATTAATCAGCGTCATGTCGACAAATACTGGGGGAATTTTGCCATAAGTAAATAAATGCGTAAAGGAAAATGGCAAATTTTATTAGCGGAGTTAAAACAGATTGAAGATTGCATGTAAGCCATTTTGCAATTGAAAATTATAACTTGAATTTAATCATAACTACAATGCTGGTTCGATGTTGAGATTTAAAATAAAGAGAGTGAAGTCCATACTGTCTATGATTATACTGTTCGGTAGTTTTGGGTCTTGGAAACAATACAAAAAAATACATTACGACGTACTTGGACTTGGGATTGGTTTTTTAGAAAATTTAGAAATTGTTCGGTTAGTAATCAAACGAATTTTTAATTTGCAATTTAGTGTCATTTATAATCTTTTTTAAATTTAAGTTTTAGTTAGTTCAATGTAGTTCTAAACTGAATATCTTCATATTTCAAATGAGGTGAAAGCATTGCAAGAATTATATCAAAGTTTGACCGCTAAATATTGGGACGCATGTGGCAATTTGGGCTGCCTAGGGGATCTATAGCTCATTTAATCCAACTTTAAAACTTAATATGCTCTAGTTACCTCTGTTTACAATATTCGATATGTACCCTTTCTCCATTTAGTTTGAAATAATCAACTTCGGGGCAGTTTGAAATTAACCCAATTTATGCTACATGAGATTTTAAATTAGAATTTATAATCATAAAACTTTAATAATTCAACTCCAATTCAACCAGATGATACAAAACAGATTAAACTGGTCTTGAGGATTTTATCCCAGCGATTTAAGAGCTGTCAAGATTTGCTTCGTCCACATTTGATTTGGAACTAATTACGAAGAATTTGGAATTCACAATTAGGATTTCCAATCGTTTTTCCCCAATACTGAAAAGTTTTTAAAAATGATGTATATCATCTAACTATTAAATTTATTTAGGGAACATTATTCATAAACACGTGTTCATTTAGACTTGAATTCTAGACGGTTTTGCATTTGAAGAAGAGTTGTAATTTGAATTCATATCGGAATTTATAAAAAATTATATTATGAATTAGCATCAGTTAAGAAAAACTGACTGCCGATATTCGTGAAGATCAAAATAAGTATTTTGCCGTAGAAAACTTATAAAACTAAAAAGCTAAGAGGAGGCAATTTAGGCAGAAAACAGATTTTGTCGACTGTAAATAAGGTTTGTGGCTAATCTGATAACAGATTATTCTGATATAAAGTTGCTCCAAAGAATATTATAAAACATAATAACCAATAGATTTGGATAGCATAAAATGCATTAGACTCCAGGAAGTTGTGGGCAGATGTAGCATAAAGAATAATAGCTGCATTGATCTATATGTTTGAAATAATTATTGGGCTATATGTATATACCCGCAACCACGGTTTGAAAACTGGTGGGCGACCCAGGACAAATTTTCGGCCCCCTTTTAAACACTAACTTGCTTGTCATTTAGTATTGCAGACATTGAGAGTCAGCAAAACGGCTAATAAGTGCTACAAACCGTCTATTTTATATAAATTTTGGAAACATTAATGCTTATACACATAAACTTGAATTAGAGTTTCAAAACTATATCTTTTAAAGGTAGTCCACCCATCCGGGTTCATTTCCAAAAATTTCACGGGTTTCGTACTGGATTAACTCTTTGAAAAGTGAACAGTGAAGGAGATAATTCAGTTGTTCCCAATATCATTACCAAAGTCTTTGTGGACGGCAGACGTATAATTTTTATTGGATAATAATTTCAGAAACTTTCACTTTACGTCGGCTACCAAAAGTTTTTTAAAAAATGGAGTGTAATTAGTTTTTAATAAACATTTCTTCCAAAATCATCAGATACCCCAATTTAATCAGACAAAAACGAAAAACAAAAACGAAAAACGAAAAAAAAGAAAGTCAGCATTTTTTGGAGGGTACAAAGGGAGCAGTGGGGGGACATAAGGTTTGCAGAGGGTGACGATGTCCTCTCCGCCCCCCCCCTTTGGTTGCGGGGATGGGGCTATACATACATTAGTTGACCACATGGCGTGAGTTTTTTTGTTTATACATATGCCTGCTTGCATACTGTCTTTAAATAAAATAGAAGATGAAAAACCATAGCTGAAGGTTACGCCTATGAAATGGCTTATTTGTAATATTTATTTGCAATATTTTGCTTCCTTATACCAACACAATTAAACGAAGCATAGGGATGGTAGCATTTTGCCACGCGGAAACCCCAGCTAATCAGATAATTTTTTTTATACATTTTCTATTTTCAATAATGGATTATTAGCGGTTTCGCTTTCTATAAACCCGGAAATCCAGTTAATCCGCGTTACCACTATGTGGAACGAATAAATGCTATATTTAAATATAACAGAGTCACACACGCCAAAAAAGATTTACAACTGAAATTGATCGCAACCTAAAAACATAATATACGAACACTAACAGTTCTAGATTTATGCAACGTTTCCTCCATGCTGAAAAGTTATACTTTGTAATGCACAGCCTTTTCAAAACAAGGCTTGGATTTCAATCGTGTGGCTTTCCAAACATTTTACTACTCAATCTAACTATTTAAGTTTCTACTGCAGAATTACAAAACTGGTAGTCTCATATTTCCCACTGAATGAACGTTGTTTTGCAGTGTAACCCCGAATTATAGTGTAAATTTAAGTAGACAAAAACGTATTGCAAGCAGCTCTCAGTTCTCTTCGAATCTGTGCATGATTTGAAGCCACAAGTGGAGGATATTTATATCCTGACAATTTAATTCGTTATTTAATCGGTTTTGGTTAACTAAATATCTGAAAGCGTGTTTATTTTGTCAAGAATAGTTGTCAGTTATTTCCTGACTGCCTATCAAGGTGGCGCTTTGTAACTCTAACTTAAAATAGTTAATTACTTTATTCCTGCTGCTATCATGCTTTTCTCAACTCCTGCATTTATCCGACTTCTAACTCTGGCTGCATTCTTGACTGGAACCGATCTTCAATGGAATTACAAAACCAACAAGATAGAAAAATGCAAACAAGTAACAATAGCTCAACGAGTAACCAAAAGGATGTACATGCAGAGAATGCTGACCGCAATAATAATGCTCCAATTTATTTTACAAGCAAATAACGTCTTGCAACCTAAGTACACCGAAATGTCTATCAGTATTGTTAATGGTTATGGTACTATAGTACTGATAATAGTAATGGTGGATGTTTTTGAACATCGGAATGTTTTGCAAGAATATATTTTGTTTGTGAACGGAAGCACGCAATTTCAAAAGATGTACACAAAATCGAACAAAAATGCGATAAAAACCAATCTTCGGACGCAGTTCAGTCTATTGTCTCTCAATGTATTATCGGTTTTCAGCATTCTGATTCCTATTTTCTACACATTTGGAATAATGTGGAGATACCCATGCATTTCCTCCTGTTTGGGATACTGGATTCTAGAAGAATGTTCAGGCGGTAAGGGGAACAGGGTGGATTGAAACCGGGGAAAAAACTGTTTTAATGGCAGGAAATCACTGGCTGACACAGTTCGGATGCTGTAATTTTCCAAAAATATTAGGTGTGATGATTATAGGAATGATTAACCAGCGGGATGCGATTGAAATGTTTTGGAAGAGACAGATGCGTGCTCCTCTTCGATTTCGGACACGCGTGATGTACCGGCAGCTTCAAATTTTGGGAACGCTTTTCAACAAAGTACACAAAGGAAAAATCTTACCAATAATGATGGGAGCTACAACTGTTCTCGTTGCATTTGCTATTTATTCAGCAGTACGTTTGCCATTTGAAGTGAGCAATTTGACATACCTCCTTCTCATTATTACCAGTGGAATTTACAGTACTCTACTAATAGTTGTTTACCTTGGAATGCTGGCAAAAATTTATTCAGAATGCAACGAGGGTCTTGCAAAATCCAAACGACATCATGTTTGGTATCAAACGAAAGCGGCACGGAAATGGAAATCATGTGATTTAAAACTGAGCAATATGCTTCTGAAATCATATAAACCACTTCGGATAAAATTTGGAGACTCCAATTACTTGGATAACAAGACGCCCTTGGTTTGTCTTTGATTTGCCGTAAATCTTGGAGTCAACCTGCTTTTACTAGATACTTAAAGTTACTAACAAAATGGCTGAAGCCATATTGCACTTAATTCAAACGTTAGGATACATTCAAGTGCATTTATAACACGAAATGAAAATTAACGTATATTAAAAAATAAAACGTATGTAACCTGTAAGCAAATGTAGGCGTTTGCACGTAATTAGACTAGTAGCCAGTTTAAGGATTTAAATGTAATTAAAACGTGTGCAATGTTAATATTACTTAAAAAAAAAATTCTAGCAAATTATAGTTCATTTGTAAATAATATTTGACGAATGTATACGGACGGACACTTACCAAAGGCCAAGTGAGTGGGAAAACACGATGTTGAAATCGACTTGTTTCAATTTTTGGTAACACGCACCAACTTAAAGCAAAAGAGTGGTTATAATCCAATGTGTGTTGCTAACTAAACGACATCTTTCCTTTAAAAATTTCTGTTACAATTTCTATATTTTTAGACTCATTTTAGTTTAAAAATTTGAATCAGACATCAGGCAAGTATATATGTAAGTATAATTGCTTGACGAGTACTTGGCGCTTATTTCCACAACATCACATTATATTATCCAATTTTTCTATGAGCTATTTTGTTCTGAATTCTACCTTCGATCCGTTTGAAAGCTTGTAAGTACATAAAAAATTTCGTGTCGACAGAAAATGAAATCTTATAGGTAATAACTCGAAACTTTAAATTCAGTCAGTGCTCAGGCTTCTAATAAACACCCTAAGAAAAGCCCTTGTTGATAAATGATTTTTTAAATTTTCATTCCGATCCGCCCCCTTATAACCGGCCTTAGACCACTAATTGGGATCCCTAAATTTGAATTAAAAAATCATTTCTCCGAAACTAGACGACGCTGAATCAAACCTGCCGCGATCAAAAATTTGCAAATCTAATAAAGTAATTTTACACAACTTCTTATTAAATTAATATTCAAGTTTTTTTTAAATATTTTCACTTCGTTAGTAGCCTTGTAGAGCACTGTTTTTATGAAAATATTTTGTTACAAAAAGTGTTGAGTGTTAATTTTATAAAAGAAGTTATGTAAAATTACATAATTTGACTTGAAAATTTTGCACCGTTGTAGGTTTGATTTTCGTCGTCTGGTTTTGGAGAAATGAATTTTTAAATTACATTTATGGGTTCTAATTAGGACACGGGTCGAAATAAAATTTTAAAACGCCCCTAATCAAGGGCCTTAGACCCCTAATTCGGGCCTGAGACCTAACTTAAATCTCCAAACCGTCGAAATTTTTATGGGCCTAGTAGCGTGCTTGCTAAAAAACCTAATTTATTTTATTGTGCACTTAGTTTTAATTGTTTCGTGCCAATCGTTTCGGATTTAGGTTTTATTAAGTAAAAATTCATAATTTAATCTACTTGAGTGATTCAAACCTCCCTTTGACCAAGTTTTATTTTAACCAGGGGCTCTGTCTAATGTTTGTTCTCATGCAGGACGTAAGGCCTAAAGCTTGGTACTCAGTTTTAGGGATGTCTTTGCGAATAAATTTCTCCTAAAAAATTTTTTGGGTTAGGACTATACAAATGTATTTCCTGTCGCTCTATGGATTTGTTTATATAGTCATAGTTACATTTAGCACAGCAGCATTTCCTTTTAAGTTAGATTCAGATTGTTTTATAAATTTTGTAGGCAGCAAAATTAAAAACGAATTCTTACCTACATTTGACGATTTAAAACTTTCCCAAAGCTTTACTTTGTCAATACAAAGCACTCCACTTAACATTTCCCTTGAAGACATTTGGAGTGACATTGAGGATGATATTTTCGCCACACCTGCACAGCATTTGCGATACACTCAGAAATTTCGAAGCGAATGTAAAATTTTTATAATTGAAACCCCACTTTCAACGAGACAATCCACGCCATTCGCCAGTCTGGACATGGAACTTGTGATCAAACGCTATTTTTTGTATTACTTTACGAGTTGTATGAGAACAGCGATATAATTTCAAAATTCGCGGCATTACACACATTCAGTCCATTTATATTTCACGCAAATATTATATTTATGCAGACTCGTTCCCCCTCTTTGGGAATCCATTGTTATTTTTGTGCCCCAAACCCAACAAGGCTACACCTGGAAAAGCTAACAAACTTTCCCTCCCATTTGGAGTTGAGACGATTTGCTCAAAAACTAAATGGAAATGGGTATCGTCGACACTTCTTATTCAAATCATCCATTGATGACGCAGGAACATTTAAAGACTGTATTGAACTCGACTTCAGCACGGCTCATCAAAGCAGAACAGACTTTTATAGAAACATGTTACAATACTGTTCCTCTGCTGAAGCTACGATGTATGCAATTACATTTAGAGAGCTTAATTCCAGTCTTAAGGTGCTTGCAAAGGACATTGCAGCAAACCAACAAGAAGATTTTAACTGGTTTGTTCAAGTTCATCACGGAGAGTCCATTTTAAATACCGTTCCGAATGTTATCCTGCAAACTAGGGGCTCTGTTCTAGTAACACAAAGTCTCAAAATCAAACTTTTAAGTTGTGTCACAATTAGTTCACTTTCCGAAGAGTTGGATTATGTCATTGTTTCGGTGATTGGGGGCACAGCTTGGTGTTCCATGATTTTAATTGTTTTGACGTACATATTCATTTACAAAAGCGTTGCTCATGGGATTGATATGATTTGGTCACTGTTTTCGATTCCATTTCAAATGAGACACCCTAAAAAGTTAGCTTTTGTCTACATGATTTCCATGGTTCTAATTTCAATGATATATCAGAGTCATATTTCATCCGAGACGGTTCAACTCTCTGAATTTCCTTCAATAAAATCTCTTTTAAATTCAAATTACAAATTTTGGTTTTCCGCTAAACGGTCCGTTACCCAGGCTGGTGGAACAGTTATAAGAAGAATTTCAGTTGACTTCTTTGAAAATGCCTTTGGCAAAGGAACATTCGGCATTGGTAGTCTTGAATCAAAATTTAAAAGGGTTGAGAATTTTATTTACGACGGATACAAAACACCCGATTTTGTCGATGATATTTCAAAGCTTCACATTTCTCATGTAATAAATACACTTACGACAAAGAAATTGTTTACAGTGAGTTTTTCAGTTATACAGCGATTAGAAGCGTTTACCGACATCCGAGGAATATTGCTCGTTGATGATACGGGAGTCTGCAGAATCGTTAACTTAAAAAAAGTAAATTTTCTACCAACTCTGAGAGTTTGGTCGTACATGTCTTATTCGGCTTCATGTCTCATAGCAAAATTCACCGAGGTCGGTATTTCAAACCGGCTTGAGAGACTGCAGTTAGGCCTCAACCGAACCGAGATTCGGGAACTGAATATTCGGCGGCCTGGAACTTGCCAGACTCCCGTAGCTATTCAGCTCAAATCAGCTGTTGGATTAAGCATTTTAGGAGTCGTTGGATTTGAATTACTGCTTCTTCTGATAAACTTCTTTCATCTTCCAGCACAGTTAGCTCTGCATATGATGAAAAATTGGAATCAATTTTTGTTAACACGATGCAGAAAACCTAGTGTCGTAACATGCTCCGAAAGGGTGCTTCAGGTTCGTAGCCTTCACCAAACTTAATATCCTTAAAATAGTTTCATTGCGTAATTAACTTTTGATTTGAAACCACAAGCATAATTTATTAACAGAGCTATAGCTAGTTTATAGGAATGTAGGGGGAAACGGGAGAGTGAAGCTCGGTCCGAAGCAAGCTTATGTATATGCAAGCTTATGCATAAGTACAAGCATAGCTACGCGATCAGACAGGAATTGCTTACAACCAAAGCTGCGTTCCCTACATTTTACTCAATGTATTTCATTTGAAAACCTTCATTTTATGCTTATGTACGTTTAACACTGTAACTTGCCGAAAATATTAGGTGTGATGATTATAGGAATGCCAAACCAGCGGTTGAAATGCTTTGAAAGAGACAGATGAGTGTGTAGACTAATAGCTAGTTTGAGAATTTAAATGTACTTAAAACGGAATTTGTTGTAAATACCACATGCAAATAAAATAAAATCTTATATTAATCATTAAACATTTTCAATTATACAGCTTGTCAAAACTTGATTGAAATAAGTTATTAAATAGAAACTTAAGTGTTAACATCAACGCAAGCATTTGCTAGTAGTAAATACGGTTATACATAACAACGTACTAACTACGGCAATTTAAGCTTAGCAATGATATACTATTGCCAACTTACATAAATTTAAATGTACTTTTAAAATTACTATACTTTACCTAATGCATTACTAATTTTAGCGTCTCTGTCTTACATATTATGTTTTATTAATAAAATGATTAGTGCTGTCTAGCTAAATATGTATTCATATGCACAACATTGATCATAAACTAAACAAGATACTACAAAGCGATTATCAGCTTAATCTCTATTATAAAATAGCTACGTTCATGTTTTACATTATCGGATAGGAAGGAGACTTACAGCTTGATTCACACCAAAGTCCCAATGAACTATTGGGGCTCGTCAACAAAGTTTACACTCCCAACACGAACCGTGAGAAGTGCCAGGGATTTTAAAAGTCGCGAAGGCACTCTTGTTTTTCCTGTTTCCACAAAAGAACTACGGTCCAAACTACGAGCAGCACTTTTTCTGATTAGCTCCAAAATCGAATTTGACCGTGTGTAGCGATGGACGAATACAATCCATTTCTTGTGATGTGATCACTCAAGCAAAGTGCAAATATATAGTAAAAGAAGATCAAGTGAGAAGCTGAAACCGTAGATGCCAAACTGATGATAATATACAAATTAAAAATAATTCCAGAGAGTACGGCAAGTTTATTAAATAAGGGGAACAAAAGATTCACTATCTTGCCAATTTGTTGTAAAATTTTCAACTTGTATCTGCCGGTGTGAGTTTTAGGGAAAATTTTTTTAAAACCTGTATCTCGGGACAGGGCTTGACGAAGATCTTTAACATAAAAATAATATGGAATTCATTCATTCCATATTACTCTTGAGCCAAACTAGAATCAAAGTTAGCTACAAGTAGTATAGTTGTGGATGCCAACACTCCCAGGGTTTGTTCGCAAGTAGGGCGAAAAACATTCGGGGAAAGTACCAGCCAATTGTTGCAGGATGTAACAATGGATTAAACCATCGCCAAAATACGTAAAATCTTGCGAGGGCGCAAGAGTATTCCTGCGAGCCTGAAAATATGTGGCAACTCATTTTTCCATTGAGGACAAAACTCGTCGATTTAACATATCGGCTCGCTGTTGCTCGTATTGGAAAATCAAATGGAAAGCTCGAGTTCCGTCATTAATTCGACGGAGAAAGAAGAAATGGAAAATCCAGTTTACGGAAAATGCATTGGCACAAAATAAGCTTTCGGCCTATTGAAAGGAATTCTTGCTGTTCACTAGGCGTCCCAGATGAAGGCAGCATATGTCGGATAATAAAAGCAGCAATGGGCAAGTATTAACCATTTCTCGTGCTTTTAAGCTTTGAGTGGCCTACTTAATTCCCGATGCGTCCTATAGCTATGCAGTGTGAACCGGAAGTATTTAAACCATTCAAAAGAGCTGTAGATGAGTTTTAAGACAGCGGCAGAAGTTCTGGGATGCATGGTTTTATAGATTTCAAGTTCAGTCATATTTATGAAGGAAGTGTTGCAAGTCTCCGCAGCAAAATACATAGGTGACTTGTGTGATGCGGATTATTCTAAGATCATGTAGCTCTTGTCATTTAGCATCACTCGGGGGTGCCAGATCTTTTTTTACGGCAGGGAAGCGGCAAAATTTTAAAAAATCGTTAAAAAAACCCGGGTGTTTTTTCGGGAGCCGCTAGAAAACACGCGTTTTTATGATGAATTATGAAAAAAATCGAAGGCCAAAATTTTTTTCGGCCTTTCGCCCGAAAAGTCCCGGTTTTCCCAATTTGGTACCGCGGAAAACCCGGCACGGCGTGCCGCGCGATGCAAAGACAATTCTGGAGTGATGCCATCACTCTCAGGTTCATACGGAATTCTAGAAGTTCATGTTTAGTTAAATAGTTTTAATAATTAAGCTGTATTCCCATGTCTTCATATTAGGGCTGAAAGCTTCGCAGAAATAAAGCATATAATTTATATGGCATGACGAGTGTGGGACTTTCAGAATTAGCTTTTATTTATACTTTCTCATCCTTTGTTAGATAATGCTTGCTCAAGATTTCTGACTCTGCAAAGTAGTACCATTTAGGCAAATTTCGTAAATTTTTCAAATAGCATGTAAAAACACAAAATTTTGTTCAAATCAGTGCTGAAAAGTAGTACCCGTACTACTGAAAGTAGTCACGTCTGGCAACTATATTTGAGAGGCCATTATGAAGCAGGCTAAATGACTGAAATTTTTGTTATTTAATTATCGGCTGGTAGACTGTATTTCTCATTTGGCCATCTATCTGATGTCAACATGTAAATTTTCATATAAAACACAAACCATTCTACTTTGATTTTCAATCAAGTAAAATTAATATCCCACCGTTTTTACATGGATTTTATATTAAAATTGAAATCTCTCGTTCTATTCCTGTGTAGACATTTTCTTAATCACTAAATCTCTTCTGCTTTATACTTTAGAGGGAAAAGTTTTTGTAAATTTGTATGGAAAAATATAATAGATGATTAGATAACTTTCTGATAGAAATTGGCTAATTATCATATCATATTGCCCCTAAAGAGACTCGATATACACACTTATATCTACATTAGTTTACAACTTTCAACAACGTCAGGTCAAATCTGAGCATATCAACTTAGCAAAAAAATAACGATAATGATAATCAGTCTGATTATTTAAATTACTATATGATAAGGAAATAATAACTTGAGCAGCATTGCAAAAACGGTTGAGTCTTCTCGTTCAGCAGGTATGCACGAGCATGATATTTCAGTTTTGCTTGTTTTTCATGAGACAATCACATTTTCATCGTTCCATTCCAGCAGCACACGTCCGAAAGCAACAACACGCTGGTTAGGTCTTTGCTTGAGAATTGATTTTTATTGTTCTTCTACAGTTAAAGTTACCTTATTTGTTTCTATCCATCATTTAATTTCCACCACCATAGTTACTGATTTTTCCTGTATTATTCCACGTTACTGTGAGTGAGGTAAATATGTCTGAATATAATTAATTGGCTCAGCTGATAGGAAAGCTGCTTTGCATCATTGATTGATTGTCAGAAGAAATAAAAAAGTGATTTGTTTTTTGAAAATTGAAATACTTTTGGTAGTAAAATTCACTTTATTAATTGTTGCAGGTTTCAGTTTGGAGGGAAAATGGCAGCGGAGGAATCTCGTGAGAAGCTCTGCAAGTGAGGATTTTATATGGAGTTGGATTGATTACAATTAGCCAGTTTAGCAGTGGGAATCTCATTTTTGACCTTTTATTTTCAGGTACATTGAGGACAACAAGTCCCAATTCATCTCGAACCTGAAGGAGGCTGTTGAGATCCCCTCCGTCTCCTGCTGGGCGGCTAGCCGCCCTTCCTGCTTCCAAATGGTGAGCTGGACCGACTCCAAACTCAAGGAGCTGGGTTTCACAACCGAAATCCGTCAGCAGGAGAATCACGAGGTGGAAGGGAAGATCCTCCAACTTCCTCCCATTTTAACTGGCTTCCTGGGGAGTGATCCCTCCAAGAAAACGGTGCTTATCTACGGCCACCTTGATGTTCAGCCTGCAAAGACCAGCGATGGATGGGATTATGAGCCATTCACCCTCACGGAAGCCCCCAATGGAAATCTGTATGGAAGAGGGTCAACTGATGATAAAGGACCGGTTTTGGGATGGCTCCATGCTGTCGAAGCGTTTCAGAAGGTGGGAGTGGAAATCCCGGTGAATATCAAGATAGTTTTTGAGTGTATGGAAGAGGTCGGCTCGGAGGGGCTTGAGGAGATGTTGATTTCTCTCAAGGACACTTTTCTGAAGGATGTGGATGTTGTTACGATTTCGGATAACTACTGGATTGGAACTCAGACGCCGTGTTTGACTTATGGACTTCGGGGACTGAGCTATTTCTCTGTGGAGGTGGAGTGTGGAACAAAGGACCTTCATAGTGGAGTTTTTGGCGGAGCTGTGTAAGAAATAGAGATAAAAACAAGTATAAAACCTAATATACTTGGTTTTAATTAATTTTTGGTGGGTTTTCAAGGCATGAAGCTCTCCCCGACTTGATTTGGCTGCTGGACCAGCTCGTGGATGTGAAAGGCACCATCCAAATCCCGGGGGTGATGGACGACGTCTTAAAACTCACCGAGGAGAGAGCAGACTCTACGACGACATTGATTTCGATCCCAAAACCTTCCAAAACGAGGCTGGAGTTCGGGGCTTGGTTAATCCCTCCTGTAAGAAGTCAACCCTCATGTCTCGCTGGCGTTATCCAGCCCTCTCCTTCACGGCATTGAAGGAGCCTTCTCCGATCCTGGAGCGAAGACAGTGATCCCTCGCAAAGTCATTGGAAAGTTTTCCATTCGGTTGGTAGCCAACCAGGAGCCGGATAAGATTGGGAAGATTGTGAAATCCTATCTGGAAACTAAGTGGGAACAAAGGGGAAGTCCAAATAAGATGGTGGTTTCAATGGGACACGGTGGAAGACCTTTCATCTCGGATTACAATCATCCTAATTATGTCGCTGCAGTAAAAGCCACCGAGTTCGTGTACGGAGTCAAGCCCATCATGACTCGGAGTGGGGGTTCCATCCCGATCACGATCGTTTTTCAGGAGGTGACTGGGAAGAATGTGATGCTCCTCCCGATGGGCCAGGCGGATGATGGGGCACATTCTCAGAATGAGAAGATAAGCAAGCGGAATTATATTGAGGGGGTGAGTATATTTATTAAAATAATTCATTATTTTCATAATTTATCTTGGTATTAACTCCTTTTTTCCATTTTTGTCTAGACCAAGCTATTCGTCACCTATTTGTTGGAGTTGGGAGCTCTATTGAAGTAATTTGAAGCCAACAAGTTAATCATAATCATCTTCCGGTGAATCGGGTGAATCAGCAGCCAAGTCAAGACTGATCATCATGAAAATATACTGTCTTTCAGCATTATAATATGTATTGTTGGTGTATTATCCATTATATTTATCAAAAACTACAATAATTATCATAATTACTTGTCAAATATTGAATTCATGTGATGAAATGAGATGGTTAATAAAGTTAACTTCAAATTTCATCAGTTTCTTGCTTAAAATACATCATTTAGCATGTTACAGCAAACAGCGTAGGATGAACAGCATAGTATATCATTTCTCATTCTTTCAGTCTCCTTCAAAATAATTTTATTTGTTTAAAGACATGTAGCAAAGTAGCGGAACTGTATTTTGCTACGTAAAATTTTTTAGACACATAATAATTTCTTTAATATTCCTCCAATAATTCCAAATATTCAAGGAGAAATGATGTCAAGTCAAGATTTAATAGTTTTAATTAAAAAACTGTCATATTTATGCGTTTAAACCATCGTAGTTTTGACGGAGAGACAGACAAAACAGAAAAACTCAAAGTGTTTGGCAGAAAGAAGCGAGCTGCTCACATTGAACAAGAATGGTATAGTTTTAGCATGGGATTTGCTCCGAGCCATTGAGTAAACCGGAGAAGCGGTTGGGTTGCTGCTGATCAAAAGCTCCTTTTCCCTTTATCACAGGAAAACATCCAAAAAAGGGCATAATTTCTCTCCTTTTTTGAGCATCAATTTAATTACTAAAACACCTGCTAGTTTATCAGTTAATTATCCTGTTTTTAGTGTAATGTCCGTGGTGGTAAATGAGATCTATGAAAATGCCAAACTCGCCCGGGAGCAGGCTCTCATGGGAAACTACGAGATGTGAGTGGATTTTACCATTTTTAGTGGGGTTTTCAGTTATTTTTTGGAATATTAATTAAATATTTGAATTATCCAGGTCGTCAGTTTACTACCAAGGAGTTGTGCAACAGATTCACCGTCTCCTCCCTCAAATTGGGGATCCCATGAGGAAAACAAGTTGGCAGCAGGTGGGCTTTTGGTTCCTCTTCTGTTTCAAATGGATGTTGATGATTTTAATTAGTTTTAAATTTAAATTAAAGGTCCAGCAACAAATGGCGATTGAGTATGAGCATGTGAAGCAAGTGGCGAATACCCTCCAGCTTTTTCGAACGGATGGGGCGAATGATCGGGCAATTGGGCCTGTTCTCAGGATTCCCAGCTTTGAGGAGCCGACGCGGGACTTGTGGAACCCGCTGTTGAGTCAAAGAGACCCGGATGTTTGGCCCCCACCTCCGGACAGGTAATTAGGGGAATAATTAGTGAAAAAAGGGGAAAAAGGGGAAAAAGGGAAGAATTTAATGGTTTTGGGGTTTTTATTCCAGACCTGCAACAAATCATCATCAACCCGTTCCTCAGCCGAAGCCTATTCGACGGAATGCTGCCACTGGGAAAGGAGCAGACTCCAAAGGAGGTGCGAGAGGTGGAGGGGGTCCTGGAGGGAAGTCTGGAACTGCAGTTGGAGGTCGTAAAGATTCTAAAGCTGGGATAGGAGCTGCTGGTGCTCGGAAAGGAGGTGGAGGTCAAGCTGGAGGAGCTCGTTCAGCAACAGGTGCGTCTGGTGGGAAGGCTGCAGGTACTGGAGGAGGTGGAGGGGCTGATAAAGAGGATAAAGAAGAAGGAAAAGAAGAGTCTCAAGAGGACGAGCGCCGTTTCGAGCCGGAATGTCGACAAGATGGGGATTTAGTTGACATGCTGGAGCGAGACATTCTCCAAAAACACCTGAGCGTTCACTGGGACGACATTGCTGATCTGGTGGAAGCCAAGTCCCTTCTCCAGGAGGCTGTCGTGTTGCCAATGCTCATGCCCCAGTTTTTTACCGGGATTCGCCGTCCCTGGAAGGGAGTGCTGATGGTAGGGCCTCCAGGAACGGGAAAGACCCTCCTGGCAAAAGCTGTAGCAACGGAGTGCGGTACTACATTCTTCAACGTGAGCTCCTCCACCTTGACTTCGAAGTACAGGGGAGAAAGTGAGAAGCTGGTACGACTCCTCTTTGAAATGGCGAGGTTTTACGCCCCCTCAACCATTTTTATTGATGAGATTGACTCCTTATGCTCGAGAAGAGGGTCGGACACGGAGCACGAAGCGAGTCGGAGAGTAAAGAGTGAGCTGCTGGTCCAAATGGATGGAATTAATTCAGTGGGGAGCGGGGATGAGCTGAAAATGGTGATGGTACTGGCTGCTACCAATTTTCCGTGGGATATTGATGAAGCCCTGAGAAGGAGACTGGAAAAGAGGATTTATATCCCGTTGCCGACTTTTGAAGGGAGGAAGAAACTTCTCGAGATTAATTTAAGGGATGTCAAGGCTGGAGACGATGTGAGCTTGAGCATTATTGCGAGGAAACTGGATGGCTATTCTGGGGCTGATATCACTGGCGTTTGCCGGTAAAAAACATCCTAAAATAATTCATTTTTGTTATTTTTTAAGAATTTTTAACAACTTTTGAATGGTTTTAGGGACGCCTCCATGATGTCCATGAGGAGAAGAGTCCTGGGCTTAAAACCAGAGGAGATTCGAGCTCTCCCCAAAGAAGAGCTGGATTTACCAGTGACTCAAAAAGATTTCGACGAGGCTTTGAAGAAATGCAACAAATCTGTGAGTCAAGATGATCTGGAGAAGTATGAAAAGTGGATGGCGGAGTTTGGCTCGTCGTGATGATGATGATGAAATCTGTAGCAGCTTATTATCGTGGTGCTTCAAGTTATACACATTCCCATTTTTTAACTGTTCTAATAATTAACTTAACTATTTATTATGTCAGTCAGCTAATACTTCCGTTTCCTCAAATAGGAACCATCATAATACTGAAAAAATAGTGTAATCTCAAAATAAGAAAATTGTGAATGAGCAAATGTATTTAAATTAGAAGTGTGCCTTTTTTATTTATTCAAGTCAACTAATACAACGTTTTTACACAATATTTTAGTAATTTTAATAACGCTTAACATGAATAGCAGGGTTTAGCAATAATTTAAATAATCGTGGTCGGCGGTGTCCTTTTTGTATCGCAATTTTATCCCAATTCAAAGAATAAACTGCCTTAAAAGTTAATTTTTGAGGAGAATCCTCTGTAACTAGTCTAGGAACGTCTTTTTCGACAATATTAAGTATTTTCCTTGATAATTATCTTAAATTATTGTACTTGAAGCTTCAAAAAGACTTCCTAGTGAGTTTGAGTACGTATTTTGTATCATAATTTAAATCACAACCGGAAATTGTGCCATGTCATGTACCAGAGTAATTCATCATGCTAATGATCTTATCGCCGTAATAATTATATCCATCTAGATGTGTGGTAGGGAGTTCCACGTAAAAAATTCAGTGCAATGCACCACCTTTCTCATTTCCATTTTACTAGCGCATTTCTTCTCAAACCAAGAATATATTTGTTTGTATCGTCAATCGTGTAAAAGTAGGCATGCCTGATGTATCGCTCTTTCCTTCAGGTTTTTTTTATTAGAAATGGGGTAAATGCTACCATAAACTGAGCTATTTCTTTCTCTGGTTGCCAATGGCCAGGTATCTTCACAACATTCCTCTATTCGCGATTCCAGTGGCAATGCACGATGTTCCTTGTAGGAATCAATACACCAAGCATGATACGAATGTAGTGGATGCTATTAGAGCTGAACGGTTTTGAGTGAGTGAGTGTCTCGTTTTTTCGGAATACAAACATGTTATTAGTTTGTTTGGTGTGCGGGCAAAGGCACGGAAGGGTTTTAATAGCTGAATTATGATGGGAAAGTGTGGGCTATAGTGGAAGAAGCTTTTTAGGCATGTCAGTCATCTCATTTTGGTGTCATTCCACAACAAAGACACACGTCGAGCTGGAAAGTTCCCGTTCAATAGAATAATATTGTAATTGAAGCAGGAAGGAAGTTTGGAGGAAAGATGGGAGAGTAAATAGTTCGCAGGAAAGTGTGAGGGAGAGTCAACGTGTGGTTTTAGTGCATTTTACGCAGTTTACTATGACAGTTTGAAAGTGGAGCATTTCAGGAACCTCAATCTGCCCGGATTCATGGGTCATGGGGCGAGTAAGTAAAAAATTAATGAATATTTTGTAAAATTTCAGTTTTATTCAGGTTTTGTTCTAATTTAAAAAGGTGCAGGAGCCAGAATGCGCGGCCGAGCGGCCTTTGTCGACGTTCGGGAAGAGGAAGGGGAGACTGGCGGGGCTGCGGGGGAGTACGAGTGTGAAATTAGCTATCCCCCTCTTCCCCCACCTCATCCTGGACATCCTGGATGGGAATGCCACCTCCACCGCCTCTAGCGAGCTATTGGTATTGGTACAACGCGTATTCCCAGTTGTTTGATCCTCAAGGGGCTGAGTCATCCTCAAATGGGGCAGTGCCGGACTCCTTGTAAGTTGAAAAAGACTCATTTACATAATCATCCTCTTAAAAACAAAGAAAACACGTAGAATGACGTGTGGTTGTAGTGCATTAATAACTCACCAAAATATCGATTATCCAATCCACTTCCCTTCTATTTGCATTCGCTTCAAAACCTCTCCAATAAGATATGAAGGAAAACTACCTAAAAAGATTGTTCCTTTTTAATCGTGAATCATCCTGATATTTTATACTATCCCATGATAATTGTCCAGAAAGACAGGAGAAAGGAATAGAACCAAAATGTTAAAAGAACGTATAATATTGCGTCCTTCATCTTCTCTCTTAGAATGAAAGTCCTATAAAAATAGTTGGTTTGGTGCGATGCAGCTTTGCATGCCAATGAACCAGCCACGTTTTATATACTTTCCATATTGCGGTAGAGTTCCACCTGCAATACAAAACTCATTCCAAATCAACTTGCACGAAAGCAGAAAGGCTCTAGCATAGAAATGCTCAGCCACAAAGAAAGGTAATGAAACGAATTGGAAATTGAAGCTAACAGGTGAAGTATAGCTTGCTCTATTCCCCTACCAAAACCCAGTCCCAATCTACCTAAATAATTCATGGGTTCCTATACCATAATGGTTTGGGATTTGTATAATATATATCAAAGCTTTCCTACAATTTATATACGAATATTTTCCCCTTTTTCTTGCAACCACAATCACGCAGTGTTTTCTCAAAGGAAAATATAGTGGGTAGGATATATTTACAGTCATTTTTGATGTGAGTCATGCGACAAGAAAAACTTGTCGTACATATTCGTCCACATTAAGACGACTTTTTAATGTTGGCAATTTCTACTACGCATCCGGGTCAATACACTTTTCGCACATTAAAACGTGGAAGAAAGGAGTTGCCAAACTTTTCTGACTTTCCCAGGAATAATTGGGGAGGTGGGGAGACTGCCACATAAAAAAAGACCATGTCATGTTCAATATCAATAGCGCAGTTAAAAAACCAGGAAAAATTTGCCGTAAAATGTAAATAGACAACAAAAGGAAGGAGCAGCGACCTACATGCTTTCTTTTCCTTTCCATGTGCTTGTATTTCATTTTTGTTGGGAAAAAGCCAAAAGGCTTGTCCGGGCTAGACTAAGGTGGTAGGCAGTTTGCAAGCTCATAAAAAGGTAGGAAGCGGGAGTAGCGGAATGTTGTGTATTGATTTATCTTCATTTCGTGCAAAAGCACCGGAGTGACAAGGCATTTATATTGCCCATCCTCAATAGAGATAGTTGTTGGAGAATTGAGGTGAAATGTTCACTCAATAATTTCCCGTGGTGGCTTTATCGCCCTCAATTTAGTTGGGGAATTGTTCAAAGTGAAAATTGAGGAGGAAGTTATGGTAACAATTGTCGCTCTTCCGATTGCAATTTTTTGACTGATTTTTGAAAGCGGGTTCCGGCTGATGTAAACAATTTGGAAACTTTCCATTGTTCGTATTCTCATTGTTTACTTCTCCGGCTTTTGTGTGAATAACTGTTGTATTCATTCAGACTATTTTTTGTGAAAAAAGAAGACTTTTTCGGAGAGATTTTTAGCAGTTTTAATTTAAACAGATTAAAAGTGAATTGAAGGTGTAGTTCCTACTGGTTTCTTTGGGAGAAAGCAGAATGGGATTTTTTGGATCGATCATAAGGGAATTTCTCAATGATCCGTTTTTCAAGTAAGAAAGTTACATTGTTTTACATAATTCATTCAAAATTTTTAAGTTGTTTTGTGTATATCTCATATTTTGTTAGCGTGGGCTCGCTCATGATCACGATCATTTCGTCATACATTGCGTTTTGAGCTCGTCATGCTCGCCACAATAATTATCAGTCATCTTCTTCTTGACTTCCATGAAGTTCATGGACTCTAGGTGGAAAGGCCGTTGCTTTCTTGTAAATTGCTGTGTATTCAGGTAGACTTCAGCCTTCAGCAACTTTTGTTGTGTGGTATTGTGTGCATAGAGAAAGGAAATCAGAGCCGAATCACCTCCGGAGAAATTATAGGGTAGGGTTATGGAAGTTGGAATAGGTTTTCTGTTTTTTAGAAAGCATAGTAGTTCTCTAGTAATAGAAAGCATATTGTCCTGGAGTTGGAGTAGTAGAAGTCCTATCATGATTACCAGCTCGATGTAGTATAGAAAGGTTGATATTTTGTTGTGGTTTGAGTTTGCAATACGATAATGTACAGGAGTAATGCAAACTAGATTAGGGTGCAAGGTAGTCAAGTTTGTATTGGAAAAGTTGTGAGTGTTTTGTGGTTTGGTTTGCTATATAACGAAATAAATGAAACACGAGGGGATTTTGCTGGAGCTGCACGCAAATGCAAAATTTAAGCATATTTTGCAGGCATAAGCATACTTGCATTTTGCACCGGGTGGTTGGAAAAGTAGCTGGAGTATAACAGGATAGACTTATATATGTACATTCAACCATGTAGGGAAAATATGGTGAGCTCGATACATTTTTGATGTATTAGGCATTTCTCCTGTTTGTCCGTCTAAAAATAAGTTGCTTCATTGCTAGATATTTGCAACTCTCTCAAGTTTTAAATAGTGGCAACAAACATCTAATAATTATATGAAATTACAAATTAACTCAAACATTATCAAAATTAAATGGGATTTGACGTAAATAATGGATTTTGCAACTTGTGGAAACCTGTTTGAAACACAAAATACTATTCAAATCGTTTTAAGTTTACTGTTTCAGATAAGCTTGTGAGTGAGAGCTACTTATATACTAACGATTATTTTGCAAATAACGACCTATTTTATTGCTTGAACCATACCAATTAAAAAAATTCCTGTAGCTATTCCATTTTTTGCTAATTCGCCTTCTCCCCGCAAAAGACTTTCTCTTGGTTGCAAATTGAGCAAATTATATTTTATGCCTACTACTACGCTCAGATCAATACAAAGGCGTTAGTTGAATGTAGTGTTAATATTTACCACAAAACTCATCTAAAGTTTTTTGACTCCTTTCTCCATTTATTTCACCGCACCGGGTAGAACCGGTTCAAAAATCATTCAGTACAAACTTGTCCTACATTCAAGCTACCTGCATAGTTGAGAACTACCTATATTTTCTCTACATAGGAAGAAAAAGGAATGATTAATGAGCCAGCTCCTTGGGACTTCCACCGGGGAAAATGAGATTCCGCATGCAACCTAACAAAACACAATGCTTTATAATAATATAATCCTATAAAAACTTATTTAGGTAGCTCAACAACAGACTTTCTTTTGTCCTTGTTGACACGACTTTTTCACTCTTCCACCAGAGAAATCTTTTTCTATTATAATAATTCATTTGATAACAAAGAATACGGAAGTATTCTCCATTCCTGTTTATTCTTGCAAATCTCATTAAAAATTCAGTCTGTCAATAGGCACTGCGCTTCCGTTTCCGTTGGCTCTTCTTCGGCCGTTACCCTTTCCTTTTCTCCACTCAAAGCTGTCGTTGTCTTCCCTGACGTTTTTTTCGCTACCTATCTCATTTGCATTTTTGCGAAGAATTGCAAACCCGTCTTTTTAGTCCTCCTCTAATTTCCAAAGAGAATGACAGTAATTCTGTTCTGTTCCCTAATTTGTTTTGTTTCTGCCAACTAATAAGATTTATTTATTTGGGAGAAGACAAGCACGCAACAACTTTGATACAAGGAGATTTGCATGCTAATTTATTTCCCAAAAAAATGGACTGGTCTCTAATAAGGTAATCTAAACAAGAGGGCAAAGTTCAACGAATTCTCTTGTATAATAAAAAATTCTCTCATAAAAAAGGAATTAGTTTTTGGTATGCTAATTATATCTAGGAGTCACGCAGGTTGATTTCAATCGCGAATAATGTTTTGTTGTCTTTGTCTTCAAGCGTGGAAGGAAGGAAGCAGGTCGTTGGGAGTCATAAAGGGTTGAAAATCTTGTTTACATAGTTATTTAAGGTGCTAGCTATTTTGCAAAGAATAGGTTACTGGTGAAAGCGTGCCACCTGCCTTCAATGCATCCAAATACTTTATAGGCAGAGTATAGTCGATTCCAGCTGCTTTCCAAGCTTTCCAACCTTTTTCCTGTCCACAAGGGAATTGACCTACTTTTTCATACTTTGTTGGAATAGCCGAGTCGAGCAAACATATTGACACAAAAGCCGAGCCAGCGAGCATGCTAGTTTCATGAAAAGGTGGTTTGGTCAACGTCAACTCAAGCTCATTCTTTCTCGTTGACTCTGGCCAAACGGGAGCTTGTTTCTTGTGGGATGTCGTGACGTGTCCAAGCTGCTCTTATTGTTAGTCTTCGATCATGATTTGGGGCTGAGAAGTTGAGCTACTTTTCTTTCACAACTTTCCAAGAGCTTCCAACCCAGTCTTCAGCAGTCTCTGCGAAAAGCAGGAGAAAGTAGGAGGACAAAGTTTCCGCATTATTCCCTAAAGTTCGCTTCATCTTAATTATCATCGCTAACTCGTTCTGGTTGAAGTTTACGGTTTTTGGAAGTTGGAATTGTGTTGTTTATCATCAGGATTTAAAGATGGCCTGATAAGATAAGAAAATCCTCACCAGTTGAGAAAGATGTGCTTATTTTCGGGCTCAGTTAATACGGTACGGTGTCTGTACCTTTGTGCTTGTTCTCAATACCATTTGGTGACGTGACAGGTGGCCACTGATCTTATCTTGTGCAGCTACATTTCTTAGAATAAAAGTTTGGATAGTTTGAAGTTGCTTTTCTGTGGTGAAAAAAGGTTCCTAATTTGTTTCCATGTGGTATAAATGAGACTGAGATTAATTTTAAAGGACAGCGACATGAAAATTCGACTTCCTCCCATCTTTTCATCCTGGTATGCATTTCATTTTATTATAATATTTAAATTTCTGGAAAAATCACAGTAGTTTGGAAATTGCATCACTGAACTGAATCTTTCCTTTTTCTAGGGGTATTCCTGAAAGGTAACGTGTTGGAAATCTAATTTTTAAAAAATACCCAATTTTTAAAAAAAAACTCTAAAATTTATAATAATCAGAATAGGTTCCTTTACTGCAAATTTTCTTTGCAGAAAATGCACTTGCATCGTAATTACTATTTTTAGCTATAATTAGCCTTGGTTTCATGTCAGCGTCAGTTGTTATCTTCAAAACGAAGGTAATTAAGACTGCTGACGTGACTCATCTTCTCCCACGTTTCAATTCCAATCTCATTATTTTAAGAACAATTTGGGTTAAGGTAACTAGGCCAAGTTTAGATAATTTTTCCATCCATCCTTGAAGACAAGACAAAGTCAATATCAAAACCGCATGGTTGACTCGTCATTAGCAGTAAAAACATAGGAGTATATCATAGATTGACTGTCAATGTCAAACCAAAAACAATATTTTGTCAAGCGACACAAGTAATTACTGTTTTCGTTTTGATATTGATACTGACCTCATTTCCAATCCAAACTTTTGTCGGCTCGCTCAGGTATCAAAAGCATGGCAATTTTGAGCATGACAAAGCGTGGAGAGGAAAAACTGGGCCATGTTCAATGTCTGTTGAGCTCAAGCCTCATCAAATTTTCATCGGGTTTTGGCTTTGGCAATGAAAAACTTTTGTGTGGAACTATATCGTATTTATTTCAGGTATCAGAAATAATATGTCCGGTTGGATTGCGATATATAATAGCGTTAATATCTAATTACTTTTCTACTCTTCTCCGTTGTCTTTCAATGACATTGGTTTTGGTTTGGGCTTGACCGTGGGCTCCTTCCTTTCCAGTAATTTCTATCGTTGACATTAACATTCAAAACTCGTCATAATTTTTACACAGGTGGATATTTCCTCAAGGTTTTATAAAACTACCTTTGATTTTTTTATTCTTCCGGATTTTTAACAAAAATTGTACCTTTATTGCCCATTTTATGTTAGATATTTAAGGTAGTTTGGTTGTGTAACTTTCTTTTGGAAAAAACAGCGAGGAAAGTACTTTTTGGAAGTTTGTTCGAAGAAAGAAATAAGTTTGTTCTGGAAAACTTTTATTCCTTTCAGTTTGGAAGAAAAGTAGTTAAGTGGATTGTATTGCGGCTTTGTTAGGTAGATCTTCATGCAACAACGGGTTAGTAAGCAAATAGTTCTCTATTGCTTCGCATTACGTGGCAAGTTTCGTCTGGATTTTTTTGACGGCCAATTGTCAATCGTCACGCTAGCCTACTCAAACTTCACAGCTTTGTATTCCACACGTTCACACTTATCATCATCATCATTCTATCATCGCATGCTTGGAATTCTATCAGCAAAGTGTGATTCGTCATAATCGTCATAATTTTATTGTTTGGTAATAGAAAACCGTAAAATTTTCAATAAAAGCCCGGCTTATTTTCCAAACTTACATAAAAATACCCGGCTATTTTACTAAAGTCCGGGCTAGTTTCTTTAGGTCGGGCTAAGTTTAGAATTTTTACGGTTTGCTTACTTTCTTGGGGAATTTTTTGACGACTCGCTTTCTTTCTCATTGCGAGTGAGTTGAAGGACAACTGCTCGTTAAACCTGACCCGAACTGGACTAGATCTTTCTATATTTATTCAGAACATGGAAAAAGATAAAGAACTATGCACTCCACAACCAACCTCATCATCCACATTTTGGAGTAGTTTTGCACTGCCCAAACTAAAAACCATATTTTGTGTCTCTCCCCCTTCCAGTCCGCCACCAACACCATTAGGTCCTCGCCAGCCATTCCACCAAATGGCTCGAATGATGGACTCCCTGATTATGGACCCTTTTGTCAACAACTCCGTGTCAATGCAGAAGGTTCAAGCTATTAATCGAGCGAATCATCACAATCCCCATCAACCCATGCACTCTGCCAAGCCAATCGGCCCTGTTCGCCCACGCATCCACAACCAAAATGCTTATCGAATTAGAAATAACGCAGCCAACAATCTCAACAATTCAAATCAAAATAATAATGGAAATGAGCCAGACTACATCCCCTCAAATCCAAACACAGCAGGACGAATCGGAACAAATGGGATTGGAGATCCGGATGAAGCTCGGAAAGGAGAAGATGCGTGGAAAGCTTCGCTACGAAAGCGAGATCCAGAGCTCCAACCCACTTTGCCCAACCTTCCAGCTCGTTCTAGGTAAAATCTAGTTGACATGCTTTACTTTCTCTTGGAATTCCATAATTTATGCTGATTTTTGCTCCCAATTCCTAAATTCCAATATGTATTGATGTTTGCTTTTTTATAGATCAAACTCTCAAAGCAACACACCCAGTTCCGGTGGCAGTGTGGAGAATAATGGAGGACTTAATGGGGCGGGTGGACTGAATAGCTCAAGAAAGGCCAAGTCTATTGATAGGATCCCGAGGCTCCCAAAAAGGAAAGAGGGGCCGAGAGCGAGGGCTACCTGGAGAATTCCTAATCACAGGAGACAGTCCGAGCTTGTGCGATCTCATCGGCATCATCATCTCATGCAGGATGCCAAGTCGCCGAGGACCAGATCAGATGGAGAAGTTGATGTGAGTAATTTATAAATTTTTTTAATTTTTTTAAATTATGACAATTTTTTTCTGATATTTTTACAGCTTTCTGATGAAACGGACCGCGAGCCGGAAAAGCAGTTCCACGCTGTCGGCTGGGAATCCCACTTGATTGATATTCTAGAACGGGATGTTCTCTCCAAGCACCTCTCCGTTTCCTGGAGTACTATAGCTGGTCTCCACGAAGCTAAGGCCCTTCTCCAAGAGCTGTGGTACTCCCTCTCATCATGCCCGAGTTTTTTCGTGGGATTCGTCGCCCATGGCGTGGTGTCTTGATGTTTGGACCTCCAGGCACGGGAAAAACCCTGCTGGCCAAAGCAGTTGCGACTGAATGTAGCACTACTTTCTTCAACGTGAGCTCGTCCACCTTGACTTCAAAATATAGGGGGGAATCTGAGAAGTTGGTCAGACTTCTCTTTGAAATGGCGAGGTTTTACGCTCCGACGACAATTTTTATTGATGAAATTGACTCCCTTTGCTCTCTGCGAGGGACGGATTCGGAACATGAAGCTTCTCGAAGATTCAAGGCAGAGCTGTTGATTCAAATGGATGGGTTGGGTTCCAGTCATGAGGAAAAACCGGTGATGGTTCTCGCAGCGACGAATCATCCGTGGGATATTGATGACGCGTTTCGCCGCCGGTTTGAGAAGCGGATTTATATTCCTTTGCCAAATTGTAAGAAAAAAATACAAAAAAAACTATTTGTTTCAAAATAATTTATATTTTTTAATATTTTTTAAGCGGATGCAAGAGAATCCCTCCTAGAGCTGAATCTCAAGGATGTCTCCCTCGAGAACGAGATAAAATTGAGGGAAATTGCAAAGAAACTGAATGGCTATTCAGGCGCGGATATCACGAGCGTTTGCCGGGACGCTGCGATGATGACAATGCGGCGGAAAATAAGTGGACGGACCCCGGAAGAAATTAAATCGATGAAAAAGGAAGATTTGGACTTGCCCATCACGGGAAAAGACTTTGATGAGGCACTCGCCCGATGCAAGCGGAGCGTGTCGGATGCGGATGTCAAGAGATATGAAAAATGGCTGAAACAATACGGTTCACAATAATGGCATTACTAAACTAACTACTAAGTCATGTATGTATACATATTCCCATTTTAAAACATGTTAAGTATTTCATTTGCACAAAAATCAATTCTTCACGAGGTGGATGAGGCGTGGGTGGAAGTAAATCATTATTATTCATGTAGAGACTGAAAAAAATGTGAAAATGTCAACTTGTAGCGCAAATTTTATGTACTGAATTTTTTGCAAGAATAAAAACCGATTCTTAAGAGTACTAAAGTAAAACATAATATTTGTAAATTGATCTTTCTTTCAATAATCTTAAAGAAGGTTGCCACTCATTAATTATCATAGCAAATAATAGAAACTGTGGTAGTTAGATTTTTATGAGTCATGAATGATTATGAGTCATAATTTGTGATGTACTTACACATTAGCAATGAAAACATTCAGATAACTAAGAAATTGGTGCCGAAAAAGAGAGAATTATATGCATTTAGTTTCCTGGAACGGATACCCTTTCTATGTAGAAGCTGAAAAACGATGGTTTCAGACTACAGCACTGACACTGTGCTCTGTATCAACGGAGATAGAAGAAATTAAAAAGCAAGTGAAAATTCAAACTGTAGTTATTTCTTTGAAATGTTTTTTACTAAAATGAAATAATTTATTTTTAACAGTTTTGCGTTTTAAGCCAGTAAGAAGAATAGCTGAGAAACTCTACGTTTTATTTGACTACCGGATACCAAATCAGGCATATCAACTATCTGTGTTAACTTTTCTCTATGGTATTTAATGGAAATCCTTGCAAGCCTACCTTTGAGAGGTATTAGGGGTTTTCACGGTTTGTGATAAAGTTTTCATTTAAGTAAAGAATCCAAATTCCGAAAAAGACATTTTAATCCAAAAAATGTAAAACAAACGGTTAAAAAATTCAAAGTTTATAATCTGAAAAGTAAAACAGCTCCAATGACAGGTAGCAAAGTGGTAAATAATCCAGTTGATTCTCCCTTTTACCACTTTTCAGAATATTATTTTGTTTTGTTTAAGAAAACAAGATTTTTAAACCTCGGGGTCGAAACGGATTCTTTACCTTAACCGTGAAAAGAACAATTGGGGTTTGATGTTGAAATGGTAAAATTGATGTACTGATGTTTAAAGATGGAGTTTAGCTTGCAAACCAAATGGGTTTTTGAATTAATTAGTGTGCGTACATTTAAAATTGCGGTTATAGCCAACCTTACAGTTCAGCTTCCTTTGGCTTGTTCACTTAGAGCATTTTATTGCATTGCATTATAAAACGTGTCAGTTTAGCTTTAAAATTTTTAAAATATGTAGATATTCTCTTTCTGCGAATGAAGCCAGAAACTTCGTTGACTTGGTTTCTGGCTTCATTCGGTTTTAGGTCAATAAAATTTGCCTTTATTTGCTGTCAATTGTCATGTTAGTTAAACCGTAGAGTTCCACAAAATGAAATTAATTACCCAAACAACCACACACTGAATGAAACGGCGCTTAGAAAGCTTCAAAAGTACCAAAAGGAGCTAGCGTTTAATGGAGCCTGCAAGGCACCAATACGATTGACGCATAATTTTTGTTTGTATCAGCCATTAAATACGTACCATTTCATATTGGTTATTTATCCTTCATTCCATCTAGAAAATTCTTTTGTGATAGACATACATACATCACACGTTGTACACAACTGACGACACAATTCAATTACTTTGTTTATTGACAAATCAATGTTGATGTTAATGGAAACTTTAAAGATACCACATAAAGTAGCTTCTTTTAAAACACAAAATGTTTTAGGTTGGAGTCGGATACTTTAAAAATTTCTTCATATTTCAACCAAAGTTATAGTTTGCTTTCAGCCATTTGACATTCAACAATCCAATATGGCCACTCCCTTAATGCTGCAAGCGCATCAGCTGAACGAGCTCATTTGGCACTTTTCCTTTTGCCCCAAATACTACTTGAAGTGGAACGGCCACCTAAACGAATCCCAGACTTTACCACCCACCTTAAAATGGGTATTGTTTGGATTCCTGTCTCAAACACTTTTATTTCTGCTCAATATTTTCGTTCTTTTACATGCTCTACAAAAACTAGAATATAATCTAACGGTAAACGGGACCGTAGCACTTTTTCATACTTCTCAACCTACACTTTCTTGGAATAAATATTTATTCGTTAAAGGAAAAACACTATCCAACTATCAAAATATTTTACATATTTTTTGTAAAAAGTTACGTCTTCTTTCAATATCTTATATGCCACCAAAAATTGCAGTTAACAAGTTGATACTTGATATTGCCAAAGGTAAGAAAATACATAAATAGAAACTTCCGTAATTTTACTATTTATCATACATGTTTAACAGAATATTTGTAGAATTCCATAAAGCTGTGAGTTTCCAGCCTTTCGACGAAATTTACCTACTTTTAAATATGATGTTGGTTCTGGTTGGAGCAATGCCATTTGCGTCATCCATTTTTATAGGAGTACTATGCATCTTTAATATCCCAGTAGATTCTCTTTATGCAACTGTAGCTACCATATTTTCTCCCAAGAAAATTTGTTTCATTCTTGCGGATGTATAAATGTCAATATAACGTTGGTATTTGCGTGGATGACAAAAGTTTCTCAGGAATTTTCCTACTTATTGACTGGTTCCTTAATGGGTAGCCATATGACAAAGAAACTCTTGAATTATAAAATCGAAAGGCTTTCGCAGCAAAATTAATCAGTGGGATTTAGGGAATACGTGATTTTATCTGTAATTCATTGTGTAGGAAGGAAAGATTATACCTTTTAGAGCTTACTAACAATGAGTTTATAAAATGGAATCGTTGTTCTCTCCATGACTGTTATGGTGAAAGACTTTTACATTCTTCCGCTGGAAACATTTCCATAACTACGACACGTGCCGCGACAGGCCACCCCATTACGAACTCTGACCGAAAGAATAACGTAAGAATTGAAAAGTATTCGCAATCACAACAGTTTTTATAACTGTGCACTAAACACAGTAAGATGTTCAAACATCAGAAAATTCATTTTTTCACCATAAAATACGCGCATGGCCACCTTA